>JALIZH010026299.1:0-36326 GCA_030522465.1 Rhipicephalus appendiculatus
GTTAGTCATGATTTTCATGATATGACCAGCCATTTATGTTCGTCATACAGTCATGTTATGCCATACCAAATTTGGTATAAATCCCAGTAACGATACGGCCAGGAGAGCGCAAAGTCGTAGGCGGCTAGATATAGATAGCTAGATACGCTCAAACTCGCCGAAGTTCGCTAAGATATGCTTCGCATTTAATATATTCAATGCATTCCCAAGCACCGTGACACTCTTTTTAGGGTTCTCGACACGCGTTTTCATTTAGAGCAACAACCCGAAAATATTTAAAATTCGTGTCAGTACTCCTTTAACAGTTTGTTTTAGTGTAAACGGCCATGACGACTATACAGCAACTACGGCAGGAGTAAGGTAATATCGTTTATATGGCATAATAATAAGCAAATGTATAAAAAAGCTCCCACAAAAAAAAAAAAAAAAAAAAAAATGTGCACGCGCCCAAGCTGTATCCGTGCTTCAATAAAACTTGCTGCTGGGCGAGTTGGTTCATACTTGGAAGGAAAAAATATTGATGCGCATACACAAAAAACATGGAAAGTTTGCGCTAGTCCGTGTTTCCTGAGTCGTGTCTGTTTTTTGTGTATGCGCATCAATATTTTTTCCTTCTCTGTATCCGCGCGTGGCGTGGTGTTCTCGTCATAGCGCGGCAAGCTAACCCTCGATGGTGAAGCGGTGCGTTGTGGATGTGTTCTCGTTTCGTGGTTGCGATTGCTGTCACTTGTGGTGCACCGAATGTTCTTCGCGCTGTGGTAAACGTGGTCCGCTACTGGAATGAAGTGCTACGCCATGGAAATGCTGCGCGCCGACTGGATATCGCCTAAAAAGTGAGTGTAAAGAAGGCTGCGATCACTCGGCGTGATTTTAGCTGTGTGCTGTTTAGCTGTGTAACGCTGACCGCTTATTTAACATTCACGTTCTTCGCGAACAAAACACTAATGGTTGATGACGTGAGTGCTGTACCACCTGCTATAGAACTACAAACATGATGGCTGGGCCATCGAAACATGGTAACCTCGGAGAGCGCTCTACATTAGCTGCAGCAAGTACAGCTGTTGCATTTGTTTTCAGCGCTGCACAAATAAGCGTTGTTTATCAGAAGTTTTCGCGGCTTTCTGAAAGAACATTCACGTAAACTCCGCTCAATGTCTTCTATTGCAAGGTAAACAAGTCATTTGGGAAGATTGGCTGATAAAATTGCATGTCTAGCTAAAGGATTAGCACCACTAACACAGGCAGTCGGCGACCGCATTGGCTACTTTGCTCATTTGTAGCGAAGCTAAGAATGATATAGTTTTTCTATCCATCGAATGAAGCGCAAGCTTTATTGATAAATAAGTGGGCCCACAAGCGTGTCCCTGTGAAAGCTTGAAACGTTAAAATTCAGAATGGGTTTCTTGAGCTTCACAACACATTTTGAACTGTTCGATTGCATTATGACAGGTTCAATGAAAGAGCAGTTTTCGTCTAATTTTTAGGCATGCGGCATTTCTAACAGACGCCGTGTGACGTAGCTACAAGTGCACGCACACTTCTGCCGGAAATAATGAATGCTTCTGCATTTACTTTTTCAGGGAATCGATGAATGAGAGCGTTGCGCATCCTGAGAAACATCTTCAACATCTTCGAGCTTCGAAGACGCTCTCAGCAGCTGTCGATGGTGCTGTTGCACTGCCTGAGGACAGCATCCATTCGAATAAAACATTGCACTTTTCATTGCCACTCCTAGGATGCAGGGAAGCCATCCCATCTTCTGTATTCAACAATGTTGTTTAATTTATGTGTACGCACGATGCTGCAGAATTGACACGAGTCGTTCAATAAACTTGGTTGTTTCGTTAGACGTTTTCGTTTTTCTGACACTAAACAGACATTTTCGCTGAACGATACAACCAACAGCGTTCTGTACACTGAGCAGCAATCAAGCTTGACACCGCGACAGGAGCATATATGGGAACGTTTATATATACATACATTCATCAAGCATGCAAATTCACTCGAAGCACGCTCGCAGAGAAACCAATCGAGCGCATTTTACATTTTCACGAACGGCAAAACCGAATGGTCGCTTGCGAAACTCTGAAGGCTGAAGACTAATATAAGGAATCTTGCCACTTTAACGAACATGTCAGAATGCGCACTGTCCAAACGGTGCCTACATATATAACCCGGGTAATTTTCACTCTGCTATGTACTGGTGCATGGTGTAGTGGTTAGCGTACGCGGCTACTGATTCAATGGTTGCGAGTTGGAATCCTGTGTGTTGGTTATACATTTATAGTTTACTTCTGTGTTGATTGTATATGTCATGAAATGCATGTCAACCTCCAAATTCTCGGTAAACTGTAATAAATTGATTTTTTTAATCGAGAAGGAGCAACTGTTAGTCCCGATCAGGGGTAACAGTTCGTCCCTACGCAGTTACCAGGCAAAAAAAAAAGGAAGAAATCAGTAACTCCCACACAGGGGTAACTTTACAACCCAACATTTCGTCTCTCAGAACTACTGAGGACTAAGAGGTCGTCCCCCTGACAGTCACTCCCTGAAGCACGAATCGTTCATCCTTTGAGAAGTAATGGTTGTGGCAATGCAGTTACCCCCCAAAAGGACGAACCACAGACCCCTTTGCGGCTTAGAGTGTATTTAGAAAGAATCAGTTTAAAAAATTCCCCATCTCCCGCTAAAGGGAACCATGTCTGGATGCGAAGCAGCGGGGAGATAATTAGCTAGCTTGAGCGGGAGGAACGTCGGCGCTCTCATTTCACGGCAGCGGTCCGGGCGCTCATCGCGGCGCTGCACAGGAGAGATAATGCGCTCCGTCGTTTTCATACCGCGGAACTACCGGGGGCGCCCCCCAGCGGAGTATGCAGCTGTCACACCACCTGTCGTGCGCGCCGCTCCGTAGATGATTCCTAGAGGAGGGGACGGGGGGGGGGACCGTAGGAGAGGAGAGAGAGCGGGAGGGGACGTGCATGCGCTGTGGGACGCGGGAGCCGCTCCGTAGAGTAGAGGATTCCTAGAGGAGAGAGGGGGGAGAGGACGCGCATGCGCTGTGGGGATGTGGGACGCCGGAGCCGCTCCGTAGAGTAAGGATTCCTAGAGGAGAGAGGACCCGCATGCGCTGTGGGACGCGGGCGCCCCCCCCCCCCCCCCCCGTAGAGTAGAAGATTCCTAGAGTAGACAAAGGGGGGTGAGCGTAGGAGAGGATAGGGGAGGGGACGCGCATGCGCTGTGGTGGTGTGGGACGGACTCAGCCCCCTCCAAACACAGTACAAGCAAGATCAAGGAATGGGGTCAACCTGGGCGACAGACACCACCTGCCTAGCCATTGCTAAGCAGCCTCTCTGTGCTCTCGGCCATCACTCTGATGACTGTAGTAGTGGTTGACGGCCTTCATATTACTACAGTGTTCTGGTTCGCATAATGGGTGCTTCCCTACTTCATGAAAGTGGCCGGACGCGGGACGGCGGACGCGGGAGGGACGGACACAGCCCCGAGCATATGCTTCGCATCTAAAACTGGAACACATGACCTTTAATGATGAAAGAAAGTGAAAAGGACAACAGACGAAATTCTCCATCAAACGGAAACGATCCCCAACCTATAGGTTGGCAGGTTCAGCAATGTCGAAATTGGACGAGATGGTGTTCACCGTAAAGTTCGTGTGATGCAACGGACAGAACATGAATGCGGACAAAACACTAAAGTGTGGGTGTATAATGTCTTGTGTTTCCCCCGCTTTGTCCTGCGATGCTCCACGCCATGCAGGCTATCAAACCGAGTAATCTGCGCCTTTCCTTCGCCCGTTCTACCTCGGACTAAATTAGACTAATTAGATCTAGATGCCGATTTGTCAGAACCATGTTTGAAGCAAGACATCACTAACGTATCTTGCTGGGCGAGTTGGTTCCCAATATTCGGAAGAGGGAACCAGCGAAAGACACGAAGACAGCGAAGGAGAACACCAGACAGGACAAGCGCCGGACTTCGAACTAAATGTTTGTTGCAGAAAGCCCCCACTCACATGAACCAGCAGCGCATGCATAAAAAGGCTATCTGAGCCGTTTCACCGTTGCACACCTACACTACTATGCCAAGAAGCATGTCAAGGTGGTACAAACAGCACATTTCCATGAAAGACCAAAGTATCGACGCCACGTGTAACACTTTGCCCTGCTTTGTCTTATTTTGAAGGCTTCAAAAAGTTCCCGTCCGATCTTATTTTTTCCTTTGCCAATGACACTCCCTGACTTGAAATCAGGGGCGCAGAGCCTTTGCAGCGCAGAGGTAAGTTTCCACCAGTGCCTATAGGGAGGAGATTGCGGTGTTCACGCAGCCGGTCAGAAGCCTCGGCCCGCCTGACCGCTGTAGACACGGCCGCATGACAAGATAATTTCGAAACTTACGCACCTCTAGCTGCAAAGGCTGTGCCCCTGATTTAAAATGAGTGAGCGTCATTGGCAAAGGAAGAAATAAGATTCAACGGGAAACTTGTGAATTAAGCCTTCGAAATAAATAAAATAATAATAGGGCAAAGTATCAAGTGTGAGTGATAATTCGTGGTTCTAGATAGCGGGTGCACGTGGAATAATGTTTTGGTGTTTCGTGGAAACGGGCTGTTTGTACCACCTTGGCACGTTTATTGGCTTTGTACTGTTAATTGTGCAACGTGACACGGCTCAGATAGCATATTTGCGCATGCGCTGCTGGTTCATGTGTGGGGGGGCTTTCTTTAAGAAACATTTAGTTGTAAGTCCAGCACTTGTCCTGTCTGGTTACTTCGCTGTCTTCGTGTTTTTCGTTTGTTTTTTCTTAAGTAGATCACTAAAGATCATGACAATAATCGTCATGCGGGCGTAACAACCCCTTTCCTCTTCTCCCAATATTTTCCCATCATGCACATACACAAAATGTCTTCATCAACGCGCGACATGAACACTAGATGAGTTGCACCTTGTGGTAACCTCGATACTCACCGTAGTCGAGACTACCGCGGGTTCAGGCTTAGCGAGCCACAGGGCCGCGTATACCGTCGCCTGCTTACGTATAGCGCACCGCTCCGCGCGAGCGTTTATCGCCGCGCGGCAAAGAACACAGTGTTCGAACTAACAACACACAAACACTTTATTGCCTTCGGCGGCACCCAAAACACAGTACAACGCCCGCTCCCGGGACGCGGGGAGCAAAGGGCTCCCGCACGAGGACGGTACAGCAAAAGGGAAAACCGCGAGCACGTCGCAGCTGGCAATGGCGAGCTTTGACACGCCGCTCGGGAAAAAGTCCCTCGCGGCTATGCTGCGCACTCTCGCGATGACCACTGGGCCTGGTCGCGAGGGTTAGGGCAAACCTCGTACAAGTGGGCCTCCGGCAAGTGCGGCTCGGCGTAGTACGACCACGCATGAGCACTAGGCACCGCTCGTTGGCTTATCGTACGGAACCGGAGCTAGCGAAAAGGTAAGCACGCCCGCCAAGGATGCCGAGGCACCCAGGCAGGCTACAGTCCGGCGTGCTTACCGTTCGCTGCCCGAGGAGAGAGAGAGCATTCCCGGCGCGCACGTGACTCGGTCTCGCCGCCTCTCGAGACCACGCGCAGCGCCATCTATCGCCATGCGCTGTCACGAGAGCAAGGGAGAGGGAAAAGGACCGGCAGAACGGCGGAATGCCCGCGCAGAGGCTTCGGGCGCGCCTCAGATCCCCACATCCTCCTCTCCTTAATTCACCCTATACCGGTCTGCAAAGGCAGCCGGTCGTCGCTCACGCACGCAAAGACGTCATGCGATGAGCAACAGCTAGCCTCAGTCTAGCCCTGCAACTGCTGCTAAAACTCCTAAAAAAAAAAGATAACCTTGAATTATGCGAAAGGGGGTAAACGAAAAGGAGGCCAGTGTTCGTGATGCTCACGCGGGAAAGCGTCCACGGCGCAGAGGGGAGGCGTTGCGTAAAGTTTTGGCTGGGTGGATGCCGGAGTGCAGGGCAAGAGGACTCTTCAAAGTCCCCATGCGTGGAACGGGCTCACCTTCTACCCGACGATATTGTCGACGATAGGCCCGCGACGAAACGCCGCTCCGGTGGTGGTTCAGCCGGAAGACCATACTTGGTACAGCCAGCCCCTCCTCTGGGATCCTGACGCCAAAGGCGTCATAGTGTCGGCAGAGAGCCAGGCACAGCAGTTATGTCAGCCGGCCTCGCGCGGGGGATGAAAGGGGCGCCAAGGCTTCTCGGCGATGGCCAAGAGAAGGGTACAGCCGGGCGGCCTGACGACAGCGGATCCCTGAACACCTCCAGAGTCCAGGGCGATATCGGTGACGCCCTGCGGTGTCGTCACTACCACGCACGATGTTCCCGGGCACGCACAGATGCACCACGCACGTACACGCACACACACCTCAGATGATCCGGCCTCTCCCAACGCGCCACGCGAAGGCGCGAAGCGTCCTTCGTCCCTCTCCCCACGCACAGCACCAAATCACGACTCCTTTCCGCAGGTGAAAGAAAAAAAAAACATCAAGTAAAACATGAACACTCAAAGGAGAAAAAAAAAAAACACTAGCAGCAAACTGGGCGGGGCCGACTTCTTTGCGAGCACTGGCCGTAAAGAAGTTAGCTTACTGAGGCTAGACAATACGGTGAGGGCCTTCGGTTGCGGGAATAAGTCCACCGTCCGGCGCGCAATCAGGTGACCGCTTACTCAGATTATACCGGTGCGTGGTCCGAATGCGGTGCGCCGCGCCGGGTGTGCCCCGTTGCTTGCGCGAAGTGCCACTGGGCGCTGGCGCAGGCTCGTCAGACCTCGACGCAAAGGCTTTCAGGTCTGCGATGTGGGAACGGCTGAATTTTCCCGAAAGGGGATCTTTCAGCAAGTACGCGAGTGGGGTCGAAGCTTTCTCCACTCGGTACGGACCAAGCCACTTAGGAGCGAGCGAGGCTGAGAACCCCTTGCTCGCGTCGCTAAGAGCGTGGTTGCGCTTCAGGACAAGATCACACGTAGAGGCTCCGCATCCTTTGATCGCCTGTGCAACTCAATTGGATGATACACAGAAGGCTCGTCTGTCGGCACTGTTACGCCAGCACGATGAGCTCTTCACCGATCAACCGGGCTGTACCGATTTGGTGAGCCATTCGATCGAAACTGGCGACGCGCTTCCTTTGAAGTGTAACCCCAGGCCCGTCAGCCTGGCCAAGAGGCAGGTTATTGACGGCTTGCTGGACGAGATGCTCTCAGCAGGCATTGTTCGCCGTTCGTCCAGCGCCTGGGCGTCTCCAATTGTGTTGGTGCCTAAGAAAGATGGCAGTCATCGCCTGTGCGTAGACTACCGCCGTCTGAACGGAGTGACTCGTAAGGATGCCTATCCGCTCCCCACGATCAGCTCCATCGTAGGAAACCTCGGTACTGCGCGGTACTTCACCACGTTAGATGCCTCCAAAGGTTACCTACAGGTCCGGATGGATGAGCGTGACCGGTGCAAGACCGCGTTCACCTCCCACAGAGGGTTGTTTGAGTTCACTCGTATGCCCTTTGGTCTGTGCAATGCTCCTGCGACATTTCAGAGACTCATGGACCGCGTCCTCGGGGAAGCAAAGTGGTCATACTGCATGTGCTACCTCGACGACATCGCCGGTGTCCGTAACCTCTATCGCGCGAAATAAGAAAAAAAAATCACAGCATATCCGCGGAGTGAATGTTGATGAGTGGGCGAAGCTCCGGAGGTACATCATCAAAGACGTGATGGTGGTTGGTTGCATGTGGTCAAACGATATGAATGTGAGACCATATCGCGATGCCATGTGTTGTATGGCATCGCGATCGTCATCGTCATCAGCGTCATCGTTATGACGCATAGTGGGTACATTCCATGTGGTGTGCCGTGATGGCAGCGTCATCGTCATCACACAGGGAGATACTGCTGGTTACGCAGGCGGCTACTACGTACTACAAACTACAAGGGACGTCCGCCGCGGTGGAACAGTGGCTACGGTGCTCGGCTGCTGACCCGAAGGTCGCGGGTTCGATCCCGGCCGCGGTGGTCGCATTTCGATGGAGGCGAAATGGCAGAGGCCCGTGTACTGTGCGATGTCAGTGCACGTTAAAGAACACCAGATGGTCCAAATTTCCGGAGTCCTCCACTACGGCGTCTCTCATAATCATATCGTGGTTTTGGGACGTTAAACCCCAGATATTATTATTAAACTACAAGGGACGCACGACCCACGGCAAAGACGTGATGGTGGTTGGTTGCATGTGGTCAAACGATGTGCATGTGAGACCATATCGCGATGCCATGTGTTGTATGGCATCGCGATCGTCATCGTCATCACGGCACACCACAGTCCATGTGGTGTGCCGTGATGGCAGCGTCATCGTCATCACGCAGGTGGCTACTACGTACTACAAACTACAAGGGACGCACGACCCACGGCATAAGGAGCTTCGCCCCTAAAAAAAAACTAAAAGATACCTATGACAGCATGGGAATTGAACCCAGGCCCTCTGCGTGGCAGCCCAGCACTCTACCACTGAGCTACGCTGGTGCTTGAAACTGCTTTGCAAACTGACCCTATACAGGCTTCATGTCAAGAAAGGAATCGCGTTAACTTGTGTTGTAAAGTGTTTTAGAACAGTAAAGTAACAACCAGGCGTCACACAATGCGAATTGCGTAACGAGTGGGTCGTTCAGTGCTCCAACCCATTACAAAATGGCATAATTCTTCATCGTCGTCAGCCACAGCATCAATAAAGTGCACATAATGCGTTCAAGTGTGTAGTGGGTATCCGCGCTTTTCCGAAGAATGACGAATAATGACATAGTGGAGGCTTCCCCACTATACAAACATTATGGTGATTTATGGCGTAGTGGGCACCATGGAAGTGTGTTTGTAGTAGTTGCCCCAAGAGTGTTTAAAAAAACATGGCTGATCCCTCCGTCATAGGAATCGGTATAACACGAAAGTGAAACGTGTACTCACAGAAGTGGTGCTTATTGTTTAGTGATATATGAGAGCTTGTCGAATGTGTATTGGTGTTTGGCAGCTATAGCATCCGTTTGACGTGGACACACCCACGTTGACGCCTACACTGTAAACGAAAACATACCCAGCCGGGAGGGGGGATGATGCTCCCGCTCAACTCCGGTGGCCTCACTCAAACCGGAATGCTCCGGAGCCCACACATTCGTTTTCCTCCGGTGGGCGATAGACGGAGGAAAGCGGGACGAATTCCCTGATTTTGCTCCGGTGGATGCCCCGCAAATACTCCGGCGCATCGCTTATGCTCCGGTGGATGCTCTACAAGTGCTCCGGCGCATCGCTCAGCGGCTTTCATTGGCTGCTGGAGGAGTGACGTAGCCAGCCTCGACCGGGCACCCGGTCCCCACAAACCAACATGGCGCAGGCCAAGCGACCCGAATAGAAGTGCAGCGAGGATTGTGCGAGCCCTTGGGCCGCGTTCGGGAAAAAGAAATTGTTCTGGGCACCTTGTGGATATCACAAGCGACAAGTGTCAACGAAGGTTGTCATCGACAGAATGGAGTTGTGGGAACCTTAATCGTGTGATCGTCCCGTGCAGCGAACGACACATTGTGATCTCGCGAGTGACGAACGATCGGCGGTCGCTGGTGCGGAGCAAAACTGGTGAAGTGAGCTCTTCTTGATTTATCTGTGTTGTTCTTGTCAAAAAGTGCTAAAATTGGGTAATTTTGTGTTGATAAGCGAACAGGTTATCTTACAAGATGGCAGTAAAAAAATTCAGCGAAATTTCCGAAAATGCGTTGCATGGGCCACGTTTTTTTTCTTAGTATGCATAACTTCGATCATTTTAAACACACCACTGTAATATTTGGAGCGCTGATTGACTCTCTGTAGATATGCATTAATGTAAAACATCATAGTTGTGGGTTGATCCAATAAAAAGTTATTTATTGTTATAACTAAACCTAATTCGTTAAAATATCTTTTTGGTCTGCTCAGTATACATAAACGGTAATATTTGTCCGCTTTCCATATTAATAAACGCCAGGTCGAGGCCTATCATTACGTACACATTATTGTGAGCTATCATGTAAACTGAATTAATAGAACATGAAGAACTGAAATCAGCTTTAATTCTTTATAAATTTAGCGAATTGAGCTAGGGAAATGTGTCTGGTACAGACTTTTAGAACGCATATACGTACTCATCTTGGTGGAAATATTATTTTGATAAAATAAGTGGTATCTGAGATATTAATCCAGAAGTATAATTGACCTTTCGAGGGACGTGGTGGTTTCATGACAAGAAAGAGAGGAGCGAGGAGAGGGGCTGAAAAGACTAGTTTGTGGGTGACGAGGAATGCGAAAGGAAGGCAGGGGTCACTTGCCAGAACGGGTTGTGGGGTGCTCGACATTTCTGTGTAGGGGGGGGGGGGGGGAGGCTGTGGAGTAGTGAGTCTGCAACCCATTTGAGAGCACCTTTCAGCGTCGTTGAGCGGAGGGGACATGGTAGTGAAAGAAAAAAAAAAGAAAATGGAGGCCACCTTTTTGTGAAACTGACAGTCTTTTCTGCGTTGTTGATGGGAGAGAGTACTATCGCGCAGCTGCATTTTTTTTTCCGTGTTCGGTTCTCCTGCCATGGCCGTGTATGCAATTTTTCTTTTTTTTTTTTTCAGGTTAAGGAAGGGCATAGGGAATGCGGAGTTACCCCGAATAAACAGGTAAAACTGTCAAAATGTTCGCCTTCATGTCCCGTTTCTCTCTGAGAATATAACGCTTCTTACTATCTCTCTCTGACGAACAGTGCGCGAAGACGAGACATAGTATTGACCTGGACGATACAACGACGCTGGCCTGTGAACAGAAGGAAAAGAAAATTCCTCGAATCCTGGTGCACACGTCGTGACACCTCGGCGTGCATCACCATCCGTGGCCTCCTGCCGGGGCGTCTGCACGGACCTCTGTGTTGAGTAAACTGATCGACCTCCCCGCATTTCTGTCCGTGTACTATATTGATGATGAAATTGGCATAGGTGGCGTAATGCTTGTACTTTTGCTTGCTAATTTATTTCGTTAAAGGAGCACTGACATCAAATTTACGCATGAGGATTTTTTTGCATCCGCGAGTAGCTATCGAGCCCCAAGTAACGATTCTCGACTCAAAATGCAGCGGAGGGACGAATAAGTATCAGTAATGTTGAATAATATATCCGGTATCGAACGCGATTCAAAACGGGAGGAAAACCCGCCAAATTGTAGTGCTGGTAGCGCTACCTCACGGCCACGTCGGGGCCGCTCCCCAGCTGATCCCGCTGCCCACAAAAAAGGTGACGTCACGTCCAGCTGACATCGCTGACATTTCGTCTGCTAGGAGCACACGTGCAGCCATGTCTTTGTCGTCAACATCGTCGTCCTCGCCGTACGAAGTCTGACTTCGTACGGCGCGCCGTACGAAGTCAACGCACTGGCTGCGTTGAGGTTCGAGGCTTGGAAAATGGAAATGCATGAAAGGACACGCACTTTCCGCTTTTTCCGCGCCTCGACGGGCAGGTTCGAACTACGCAGCGGCTCCCCGACATCCTGGCACGTACTGTGTCGCTCCGAATGATCGCACTCGCGCACGACAAATCAGTCAATGCGACACGATGTACCGCACGCACAGATCAACATAGCAAGGAGAGCCACTACTGAGACCATCGCCGGGCGTCGGCGCCACAATAAACACACTCAGACCGTCGACGTCAATGTTACTAGCGTATCACTAGCGTACGTCACAAGTGTGATTCTATCACACCTCACACGTTGCACTGGTGTCTATGTCGCAGGGCATCCAGTTTTCCGTTGAGCGTTCATACGCTGTTTGCCCTCGAAATAAAATAACTTCCACGCGACGGACGGCATTCAAATTTGGCCAAGACGACCTATGCATACCGAGCAATCGAATGAAGGACACATCTCGACTTTGAAATTTAATGTCAGTGCTCCTTTAAGTAGGAGTAAACTTTATTTTGCGCTCGAGGCTGTTCATTTCGAAACGATACATGCTCATGCAATAACTATTTTGAAAAATGTTCATTACGATAAGTTTGACGACAGTGCGGGCGCTGCAAATTAAAAAAAATATACAACGCCAATTTCTCTCGAAGGCTCTTTTGCAAAGCAGAATGAAGGTACGCTTCTCTTAAGAACCGGCCGCAGGCATACAAACTGTGTCTAATATTCTGGAAGTAGGACGATGAGCACATACTAAAATGTGACCGTAATAATCAGCTATAATATCTTAGAAAATTAGCAAGGTGATTGGGAGAGGTATTCCTGATACTGTCTTCGAGAGTATCAAAAGTCGCTCATTTTACTGAAAAAATACTTTTGAATCTGTCAGCAGAAGTAGAGGTATCGATTTAGAAATATATGGAATATTTTCGCTCGTTTTGAACTTTGTCCGCGGCTTGTGTGCCTATTACAGGCGGTTCGTTAAAAGCTTCGCCCGCATCGCCGAGCCTCTCACTAACCTCACCAGGACCGACGTCGAGTTCAAGTGGGAAACACCACAGGAGGAAGCATTTCAAGAACTAAAACGACGCCTGCAAACGCCTCCGTTACTTGCGCATTTCGACGAACACGCCGAAACAGAAGTGCACACCGACGCGAGCAGCGTAGGACTCGGCGCCGTCCTTGTGCAGAGGACGGACGGACTGGAAAGGGTTATCAGTTATGCTAGCCGGTCGCTATCAAAGGCAGAGGCCAACTACTCCACAACAGAAAAGGAGTGCCTTGCCATCATCTGGGCTACATCAAAGTTTCGCCCCTACCTTTACGGCAGGCCCTTCAAAGTTGTGAGCGACCACCACGCCTTGTGTTGGCTAGCTAGCTTGAAAGACCCTTCTGGTCGCCTCGCACGGTGGAGCCTAAGACTTCAAGAATTTGACATTACCGTCGTTTACAAGTCCGGAAGAAAACACTCTGACGCCGACTGCCTGTCTCGTGCCCCCCGTCGACCCACCGCCGCTGGACGACCAGGATGATGACGGCTTCCTGGGAACCATAAGTGCCGACGACTTCACCGAGCGACAGCGAACAGACCCGGAACTCAGGAGCCTTATCGAATACCTCGAGGGCAAGAGCGCCACTGTTCCGAAGGTATTCAAGAGAGGACTGGCGTCGTTCTTCCTGCGAAACGGAGTCCTCCTAAAGAAGAACTTCTCGCCCCTTCGAGCCAAACACCTTCTCGTGGTCCCGTCAGCAATGAGACCAGAAGTCCTCCAGGCCCTACACGACGACCCGACGGTTGGACATCTCGGTGTTTCCCGCACGATCGCAAGAGTACAGGAAAAGTACTACTGGCCGCGCCTTGCCGCCGACGTCGCCCGCTACGTAAGGACGTGCCGAGACTGTCAGCGACGGAAAACACCGCCAACAAGACCAGCTGGCTTCCTTCAGCCGATCGAGCCTCCTCGGCGACCATTCCAGCAGATCGGGATGGACCTCTTGGGGCCGTTCCCAACGTCGACTTGCGGAAACAAATGGATCGTCGTAGCCACCGACTACCTCACCCGCTACGCCGAAACAAAAGCCCTGCCCAAAGGCAGTGCCGCCGAGGTAGCCAAGTTCTTCGTTGAGAACATCGTCCTTCGACACGGCGGCCCAGAGGTTCTCATCAGCGACAGAGGCACGGCGTTTACGGCTGACCTAACCCAGGCGATCTTGGGATACAGCCACACAAGTCACCGCCGGACCACCGCCTACCACCCACAGACCAACGGCCTGACCGATCGTCTAAATAAGACCATCGCCGACATGCTGGCCATGTACGTCGACGTCGAACACAAGACGTGGGACGCCATCCTTCCGTACGTGACCTTCGCATACAACACGGCGGTGCAAGAAACGACGCAGATGACACCATACAAGTTGGTCTACGGACGGAGCCCGGCAACGACGCTCGACGCCATGTTACCAAACGTGACGGACGAGGAAAACATCGACGTGACCGCCTACCTACAACGCGCCGAAGAAGCACGACAGCTCGCCCGCCTGCGGATCAAGAACCAGCAGACGACTGACAGCCGCCGCTACAATCTTCGACGACGGTTCGTGGAATACCAGCCCGGTGACCGCGTTTGGGTGTGGACGCCGATACGACGACGCGGACTTAGCGAAAAACTTCTGCGACGATACTTCGGACCGTATAGGGTGCTTCGACGTCTCGGCACACTCGACTACGAGGTTGTCCCCGACGGCATTTCGAACTCTCAACGGCGCCGCGCGCGACCTGAAGTCGTCCATGTCGTGCGCCTCAAGCCGTTTTACGCGCGGTAGTGAACCTTAGGACTGTCCTTCTTTTTTCTTTCATTGGACTTTCTTGCTTATTGAACTTTCTTGATTTATTGTCATTATTTATTGTTGCATGTATTTTTACCATGTGTTCTGTTCTAAGCATCGGGACGACGCCTTTTCAGAGGGGGGCATTGCCACGCGCGTTTCTTTTACTGTATTCGGTTTCCGCCCACAAAGACTATCAGCAGTACTCGGCGCAGACCGCGCCTCATTGTTCCAGAAGCTTCTCGCTTGTAGTAGATCGTTCTGTTAAGATTGCACGCAAGACGCTAACACTCATGATTATTCCAGAGCGTGCGCGACGACTAGTGATAAAGGCTAGAATGTTCGACGCGTGAGTTATAAAAGCCGGCGCGTTCCAACGATGTTTAGTTGATCGACGGCCGACGCTCTGTTCGCCGCTATCAGTGCCAGTGTGTATTGCTGTAATCTGACTTTCCGTTTACCGGCCAGAAGTTCGGCCCAAGTAAACAGTTTCATTTTGAACCTACCGACTGCTGCCTTCGTCGACGTCACGACCACGTGACATTATCATGGAGCGGCTGGCTGACACCGGAGTACTTGTGATCTGCTTCTTGATATTGAGCGCTCGCCCCGTCATTTTTGTGTGGTCCGTTTAAGAACCTGGGTGTTCTCATGGACTGGCAGAATGTGTGGCATTTAACGAGTACCCGCGGCTTCAGTGTCCTCAGTTTTCGTGCCTCTGGCATGATTTGCAGTTCTCATGTATTATGTTTTTGATAAATTATGCAGGAAGCAATCAGTTGAACCCTTGCGTCGTCCATGAATGTGATGGATGGTCCTTCGGAGATGGTTCCCGGCGGCTACGCTTCCTTCGTTTGTTGTGCATCGTTTTGCAGCATTCTGGACTTCATTTCAACGCGATGCGCTTAAAGGGGCCCTGCGACGCTTTTTCGTCTGCATTCTGCAGCGCTGGAATTCGTGTAGTGCCGAATACTTAGATGAACGCAAAAAGAATTATCGAAATCGGTACACGGCAACGGAAGTTATAAGCCGTCAAACTTCAAAACCCCAGCAGACGACGAGAAAAAACGTTCCCTTTCGCATTTCACTCTCCCACTGACGTCAAAGGCCGCTTCCAATCATCACGCGCCTCTTACAGAGACGTACCGGACGACTCGCCTCGTGGTGGCACGGCAGGACTGGACTTTCTCCTAGGAGGGAGTCTAGTCCGGCCGTGGTGGCGGCCGTTGTGCAGCGCTCCTAGCGTCGTCTTGCAATTGTTTTGAAATTTTCATATTTAGAAACAGAAATCCTTTTATATCTGAGGAAGTATAGAGAGAGCTTTTATCATTTTTAGCGCACAATAGTGTGGTTTATCTGGGACCGTATGAATATTACGCGCGACTTGTCGCATCGAACCAATCAAAACGAACGGCCTATGTCGTCACTCCCACGTGGTCAAGCGTCACTTCCGATCACAAAAATAGCCACTGTATGTCGCTCCAGTCCGAAAACAGTGTGGTTTCTCCGCAGAAATAAAATTATAACAGCATTGCTTTTGGCGTTGCCACTCGCGCAACGATATCGGTGCATTCCACAGTTCGAGAAGAAGCGATGAAAACGACACGCTAAATTTGTGTCGCAGGGCCCCTTTAAAACTTGGGTGCGGCTGATTTCATGTGATGTGTCTTCTTGCGTTCTTTTTTGGTGGCATTTTGTATATTTGTTTCTTCTTGTCTTCTTTTCCCAAATTTTCGGTCATCAGCCACAAACTGCAGCATATTTTGAATAAATCAAACAATAAGAACTCAAGTGTTCTCTTGAATTTCATCTGTTAGAGCTCAGTGGAAGAAATACACAGTAACTCTGCAGTGTTTGCATGAGAATTCCTTCATCTAACCAACGCGGGACAAGATCAGCATAGAATAAACAAACTAACAGCGGAGCAAAGAATTAAAAAAGAGTACTCGTGATCCATCGCACTGAAATTCCATCCGGACGAAGTAAGGACATTCGTAAAATACTCCGGAGGTTCCACGCGAAAGCTCCGGATAGCCGGAGTGAAAAAAAAAAAAAAAACAGCGAGAAATACTCCGGAGGTGCCCTGCAATCCCTCCGGCCAGCCGGAGCGAAATGCCTGTAAAAAGTACTGCGGCAGCGCCACGCAATCACTCCGGTCGGCCGGAGTGAAATATCAGTGAAAAGTGTTCCGGCTGTGCCACGCAATTACTCCGGCTAGCCGGAGTAAGAACTTTCCTCCGGAGGTCCGGAGTAAAAATTACTCCGAACAGGGGGGGGTCGCTAGAGGACAGGCATTTTACTCCCACCTGGGAGTAATTTTCTTTTACAGTGTAGTTGCACATCTCCATCGCGACGACTATGGCCCATGATCATGATTTGAACGTTATGGTAGCTGAAATTTTAGATGCGAAGCATCTTATGCTCGGGACTTTGTCCGTCCCTCCCTCCTGCGTCCCCTGTTCTATAGTGATGCGTTCATGAGTTGAATAATAAAACTGGTTTAGTTAAAGCTCTAGCGCTACATGACTGGGCAACGCCCTATATGCGTCGTACCGCGATGCGAGTGGAGCGTCCAATGCCCCCAAGTAGATCACGCGCCTCCTGGATACCTGAAGCCCGTGCCACCTGAGACCCGAGCTCGTGAGCGTCACTCTCTCCACATACCCTCCGGCGCATGGCAACCGTAGGGCATCTTCGAGGCCGTCTGCTGTTTCTATCGCGTGTCAGGGATGGCGCTTGTAAGCACACCGATGCACTGAGATGACACCTGACACTACATCCCGCGTCCGGTCACTTCCATGAAGTAGGGAAGCACCCACTAAGCGAACCAGAACACTGTAGTACAATAAGGCCGTCAACCACCACCACAGTCCCTAGAGTCATGGCCGAGAGCACAGAGTGACTACTTAGCAATGGCTGGGCAGCTGGTGGGTGCAAGCAAAGAATATCGCGCACTACCGGTGGTGTCTATCGCCCACGTTGACTCCATTCCTTGATCTTGCTTGCATGTGCTTGCGGGGACTTTGTCCGTCCCTCCTTCCCGCGTCCCGCACCCCCCACAGCGCATGCGCGTCGACTCCTCTCATTCCTCTCCTACGTCCCCCCCCCCCCCCCGTTCTCTCCTCTAGGAATCCTCTACTCTACGGAGCGGCGCGCACGACAGGTGGTGCGACAGCTGCATACTCCGCTGGGGGGCACCACGGTAGTTCCGTGGTATGAAAATGACGGAGCGCGAGCACCTCATTCTCTCTCCTGTGCAGCGCCGCGATGAGCGCCCGGGCCGCTGCCGCGAAACGGGAGCGGCGACGTTTCTCCCGCTCAAGCTAACCATCTCCCCGCTGCTTCATATCCACACATGGTTCCCTTTAGGGGGAGATGGGGAAGTTTTTAACGTATACAGTGATGCTACCGAGGTCTTCTGATTTGGAGCAATTTTTGGAGCAGCATAATTTCAATTTTGGAGCACTTTGGAGCAGCCAAAATTTCCATTTTGGAGCACTTTGGAGCAGGTAATTTAGCATCTGGGAGCACTCCGGAGTGCTCCCAGATGGAAGAACTGGAGCAACTAACATCCTAGAGTACACTGGAGAAGCAAGTTACATTTACATTCAAGGACCTGAATAATTATTTTGGAGCTCTTGTGAAGAGCTAGAAATATTTCAATTCATTGCAAATCTCAAGGAACCAATCATCTCAGGAACACTCCCTAATTCACTCGATGATGCAAAAATGAGGGCGTCATGAGGTTGAGTATTTTCGGACAACTTGTTCAGCGATTATTTTTGTAGCATATAAACAGAATACCGGTTCAATAAAATCGTACTTTATGAAATAACATTCCATATACATATATGTGGTAATCAGCAGACATTGTAGACAATCGCTGCGACGTACAACAATGCCTCAACGCACACTGTCCCAAATGCATTGCCCTAAGGCGACTCTAAGAAAGAGAGGTTCTTTTTCTTCACGATCGATTATATTGCTGGGCGTAACATAATGTCACTTAGCTAGTCTCATAAAGCCAACCTCCTCCGACACTCCTTTCCCTCTCTCTGAGGCCTGGAGCAAGAGCATTCTCACAGTGCTTCCGGACTATCGTTTGCGCATGCGCAGGGTTGCCCGGATATGGAGATCCGCTTCAATCGAGCATCCGCGAAAGTGTCAGAAAGTTCGTTCAACGGTGGACTGCATGATTTAACAAACTTCATTGTCCTTTTGCAGTGAAGTTGTATATGGCTAGGGAATTCTGTTTGTACACCGAAAACTCCCTTTAGTGCCCTCTAGAAAACCGGGCAAAAAAAAAAAAATCTCACAGGGTACCTTATGCATTCGCCTAAGACGACTCGAAGGCGAGAGCCATTTTGATTTTATTGCGATAGCAATTATATGGACATTCTCGACTTTTGCCGCCGCCGTCATGTTTTGTGTAATGTCCAAATCGATAATATCCCCCCCCGCGCATCGTATGTTTTACACTCGGGTAAAAGCGCGCGAGCGGGGGGCGACGAACGCGGCTGAAGCAGAGATAAAGAGAGCCGACCTATCTCCGTTGCACGGAGGCCGCATACGATAACATCACCGCGCGCGCCAGGCCTGCCATCGATTGCTACTCAAGCAGACAGGAACGCCCCACCCGTCTTCAAAGAGCATGAAAGAACGCAAAGGGAGGGGCGGTGGGGGGGTGTTGTGTCGCTAGAGCAGCAACACTGAACTTTCACGTTAAGGGCGCGGTCGCGATCGCTGGCGCGCGCTGTTTCGGCAGGCATCACAGACGGCTCGTATACCCGTCTACGTGTTGTGCTCTCAACGCGTACAGACTGCGAAAACGCTTTTCTCCCTGGAGCGGCCACTGATCCTTGATCCGCGAGGCGGCACTACCATCGCCGCGCCATTTTGGGGGGTCCGTTCGTACGCGCCGTTCGTGCTGCACGTACATCGGCGTAGGTGTTCCGGAGGTTTCTAGTCATCCAAGTCGCCGTACGGGTCTCGAACACAGCGCGTGCAGAAAGCTTTTCGCGCGTGCGGCGAGTGCGCGGACTTCAAAACGGCGACCCCGCCGCTAGCGCTTCTGGCGGATGACGTCAAGTCTTACTTCGTATCACAATACAATTTGTTGGTATCGCATTCACTGCTTAATGAAAAGTTATTAATGAAAATTGCTTTAATTACGATGCAGTAAAGCTCTCATTTGGGCTAGTTGGTGCACAGATGAACACATATTGTAGGGTTGCGCGAAAGAACACGGACGAAGGGGAGTGGACAGGACGGGCGCAAAACTTCAACTGAAAAAAACGGAAGGCCAAAGCCGTTAAAAAGAATGAATCAACATCTGCCTGACACGTGCTTAAAAACCGAGCAAATATAACAACTAAGAAAGAAAAACGGAAAACAAAGAGCGACAAAAAATTCAAACCTTATCAAAGGTCCACCGCGCAGACGCCAACCTGCAAACTTGTGGTGATAGTGATATGTGGGTAGAATATGATCAGTAAAATGCGCGGAAGTTGCAAACAAGAAATACAACAAATAAATGAACGTCTGATTACATAAAACCATCTAAAAATTGCAGCTCCTTCGGGAGCAATGTCAGTGAAGGCATGCTAACGCAATTGTCGCTTCGCGCAATGAAGAAGGCCTCTATTAATTCTGTTGATCGTAGACTTGATGCTTCTGTATCATCACAAGGAGTGGTTAGAATACTAAGATATGTCGACGATTATTTAGTGCTCGTCACCGCCCAGAACGATAATGTTTTTGATAGCAAGGTTTCAGCTATTATAGATGAGTTCCTGCTGGCTTCTGATGGTCTGACATTTACGCACGAGAAGCCGGCTAATGGCAGCCTACAATTCCTAGACTTGCGTCTATTTTTTACTAGCAGCCACGTGTGTTGGATGTACACACCAAGAACTACCAAGGCATTGCTGTCGTATGAAAGTGCCCATTCTAAGATAACAAAACGAGCAATTGTGTCCTTATGTTGTCGGTCCGCTCTGGAAAAATCATGCCACCATAAGATAAAAGAAAGCTTAGCTCTCCAGGAGGCACGCTTGGTCAATGCGGGATACCCATCAACTGTGATTTTAAGCTCTTGTGAACGGCTGCTACAGAGCAAGAAGGGCAGTAGTAAACGTAGCGAGAATGTGACTGAAAGAAGACGAGTGCATGTAATGCCCTACATACATCGCGTGTCGCATAATGTGAAAAAAGGTAGCCAACCGTTATGGGGTAAAATTGTTTTTTTCGGCTCCGTGCAAGTTGGCAAAAGTTTGTTCCATGATGCACAAAGGTATGTGCGTGCCGTGTAGTAAGCGGCATGTTGATCCCGCTGTAGAGTGCGTAACAGGTGTGGTATATGAAATCCCCCCTGTCCTGTGGCCAGTGCTACATTGGACAGACGGGACGCTGCTTCAATGAGAGGGCGCAAGAGCACAGACTGGCTGTGCGCTCCCACACCGGAGGCCATCTCGATTTACACTGTAGGAGATGTGGTTGTTCGCCGAACCTAAAGGAGACCCGAATACTGTACAAGTCTAATGACAAGATGGAAGGGGAATTAATAGAGGCCTTCTTTATTGCGCGAAGCGACAATTGCGTTAGCATGCCTTCACTGATATTGCTCCCCAAGGAGCTGCAATTTTTAGATGGTTTTATGTAATCAGACGATCATTTATTTGTTGTATTTCTTGTTTGCAACTTCCGCGCATGTTACTGATCATATTCTGCCCACATATCACTATCACCACAAGCTTGCAGGTTGGCGCCTGCGCGGTGGACCTTTGATAAGGTTTCATTTTTTGTCGCTCTTTGTTTTCCGTTTTTCTTTCTTAGTTGTTATATTTGCTCGGTTTTTAAGCACGTGTCAGGCAGATGTTGATTCATTCTTTTTAACGGCTTTGGCCTTCCGTTTTTTCAGTTGAAGTTTTGCGCCCGTCCTGTCCACTCCCCTTCGTCCGTGTTCTTTCGCGCAACCCTACAATATGTGTTTAATTACGAGCAGAGCGACTCTGGAAACGAGCTATCAGCAGCGTTTCTGGCACGGACGACGTCCGCCGATGAATCGCCGCCACACTTACACGCTACCGATTGGCCAAAACGTCACGAGCCTCTGCGGAGAGCGTGTTTTGCCGTTGGGCCGACTTGCACAACAGAAGCTGCATCGGCACCGAGCATAGCATCGTAGATTACTTGGGACGCAAGCGCGACCACTGTTTATTCAGCGGAATAATTCTTGGTACGTGGTTGTGACTTTGGCCGCCCCGAGAACACGTTGCACATGCTTTTACGCGCCGGCGTGGCCAGTGCTGGTGAAATACCCCCCCCCCCCCCCTCAAAAAAAAAAAAAAAAAAAAAACATCCGTGACTTTGGCGCAGTTTGGCGCAATTTCCGTTGATATTATCAGGATGGCGCAGTAAATCTCATTTGGCGCACTTTGGCGCAGTTGGCGTAGGAGTGGAATCACTGCGTATACCTGGACACAGCGTATCGTGAATCCCGCGCAAAGATAACAAGCAACCACTTGTGTGATATGCTGGGTTTGCCTTGTGTGCTCCTTCGCCCCCCCCCCCCCCTTTTTTTTTTTCTCGCGCGGTGTCGTGCGCATATACAGGGTGTCCCACATAACTTGAGCCAAGACTTTTAAAATGAAAGGCACTTCAGAGGCAAACTGAACCGAGCGCATACTACTCGTAGTAGCCTATAGATACTCAGGCAATTTTTTATTTCCTCCTAACCTAATTAATTTATTATTTTTAATTACCTAACTTTTTAATTATTGGCTAGAAACCCAAAATATGAACACTGAGCTGTAGGGCACTCTAAGAAACCCCCCGACTGAATTTTTTCCTCTACGATACGTCTCACGCTGTTATTTTTTCCGCGTTGTAAAGAAAGCCCGCGAAATTTAAAAAGAAGCCACGTGACGGACCGCGGGCGCACTGCTAATGTGCTGCTCTCAAGCGTGCAACCGGTAAACGAGGTCGCCTGCAGCTGCCACGGGGAAGCGACAGGGTGCTTTGAAGGTGGCCTATGTTTGGGCGTCCGTATTTCGTTGAATGACGGTGCAAGTGCAGGCTGCTGGCCGAGCGCTACCGCGGTGATAAAGCTCTCACGACTGCGAGGAAAAAAAAACCCCCCCCAAAAAAAAAACCAGTGGTTTGATTCTGATGATAGGGCGGCGCGCGACAGAACGATGAAAGGCCTCGACGGCGGCCGCAATTTCGCAGTTTGAACAAAAAGAGACCACACAAAGCATCTGCGTCGTGCGAACCAGTCCTGACCAGTTGTCTTTGTTCAGTGCTCCCCAGACATCCGTAACCCTTCGTGTTCTGGACAGCAACGTTACATTGTTTTAATCTGTGTAAGCAGCTGACATGACGTACTCGAATGAGCAACGAGCAGATATGGTTCTGGCCCTAGGCGCATCACGCGGAAACAGAAGGCAGGCAGTTAAGCTGTTTCAACGCTGGCATCCAGGTACGCGGCCAAGCTCAATGACCATTGTGAGGACATATGAAACGCTGAAAGAGAATGGGACATTTACCACTAAACGGCACAAATCTTCAGTTTTGGGAGAGGAAGTGGAGATCGATATCCTGTCCAAGTTTTCTGCAGACCCCAAGCAAGTGTCCGTAGTGTGGGTGCTGAAGCTGGTGTCTCGAAATCTTCGGTGTGGAGAATACTAAAGAAGAGCCAACTATACCACGTGCAGCTGCACCAAGCTTTGGAGCCTCGCGACTTCCAGAATCGCACAGACTTCGCGAACTGGATCCTGATCAAGACAGAAGAGGACCCAGGCTTCGTTAATAAGGTACTTTGGACCGACGAAGCTAACTTCTCGCGCAATGCTCAAGTGAACATACACAACGCTCACTATTGGAGTGACAAGAACCCTGACTGGGTTTGGCAGGCGCGTCACCAATATGAGTGGTCTTTCAATGTGTGGTGCGGCATTTACGGAGGTACTATAATCGGACCTGTCTTCTTCGACAGCACACTTACGGGCGAACGACATGTCAACGATATCTTGAATGGACCACTTCAAGATTTTCTGTACGAAATTCCACTGTCTAAGCTTAAGGATGTCTGGTATCAGCATGATGGAGCTCCTGCGCACGGCAGCAGCAAAGCGTGCAATTGGCTGGATGAAGTTTTTCCGCAGCAGTGGATAGGGCGGCACGGGCCCATTGCTTGGCCAGCAAGGTCTCCAGATTTAAACCCCCTAGATTTTTTTCTTTGGGGGGTACGTCAAGAGTCAGGTGTACCAGGCACCAACCACAACATCAGGCAATCTAAGAGAAAAAATAAGGCAATTTTGCAACTCCATTCCCGAAAAAATGGTCAAGAACGTCACGGAAGATCTCATAAAGAGATGCCAGAGTTGTATTGCAGCAGATGGCGACCTGTTTGAACATGTTTTGTAATCCCAGCGTAATTTTACGAGCACCGATCGCTGAAAAAAAAAAAAAAAAAATTTGCTCATGCCGCTCGCCTACTCACCGCCACCCGCGACTACCATCGCGTCATCGCCTCCTTTTACGAATCTCAAGCTCAAAATAGAAAATAAAGCTATTTTCTTGTTTTATTTACACGTCTTCGACGCTTATCTCGGCAGCGCTCAGCCAAGAGCCTGTATTTGCACCGTCATTCGAGGAAAGCCGAATGCCCGGATGTCGGCCACCTTCAAAGCACCCTGTCGCTTCCCCGTGGCAGCTGCAG
Organism: Rhipicephalus appendiculatus; assembly: GCA_030522465.1. Classification (NCBI taxonomy): domain Eukaryota; kingdom Metazoa; phylum Arthropoda; class Arachnida; order Ixodida; family Ixodidae; genus Rhipicephalus; species Rhipicephalus appendiculatus. The sequence continues at coordinate 24,014 of JALIZH010026299.1, forward strand.
GCGACCTCGTTCACCGGTTGCACGCTTGAGAGCAGCACATTAGCAGTGCGCTCACGGTCCGTCACGTGGCTTCTTTTCAAATTTCGCGGGCTTTCTTTACAACGCGGAAAAAATAACAGCGCGAGACGTATCGTACAGGAAGCAATTTAGTCGGTGGTTTCTGAAAGTGCTCTACAGCTCAGTGTTCATATTTTGAGTTTCTAGCCAATAATTAAAAAGTTAGATAATTAAAAATAATAAATTAATTAGTTTAGGGGGAAATAAAAAATTGCTTGAGTATCTATAGGCTAGTACGAGTAGTATGCGCTCGGTTCAATTCGCCTCTGAAGTGCCTTTCATTTTAAAAGTCTTGGCTCAAGTTATGTGGGACACCCTGTATATGCAATCACGTGCATTAAACACCAAGCTGTTAGTTTAGCGCTGTGTCCCGTCTTGACCTGTTGTCGTCCGTGTGATTTTTTGCGCTCCGAGTTAGTCAATGCTGGCACATGGCATTGGCTCTCTCTTTCCTGTCTTTTGTCAAGTGCGTCAGTCGCACTATAGTGGCTAGAAGTTTACCTAGTGTACTGAAGTGCGCTGGCGGGGCAGAAAGCGTTTGCGATACAGCCTGCAGATGGCGCAACAGCCCGCAGGTGGACTGTTCGCATTAGCATCCTGGCAAAGCCCAAATGACCCAGAGCCCAGGTTAAATCAACTTGGGCATTAGAAAGACTTGATGACCTGGAAGCAGGCCAGTGTCAATAAATCCAGCATGGCTACAAAGGGCTGAGACAACAGCAGTCGTAGACACCAAAGTGGCATCACACATACTGACCATGTCAAAATAGTATTTATGGTAACTGTGCACTTCCCCCCAGAGTGCCACAAACTCTGACAATATATGCTGTGCCCAGTAGTGAAGTGCTAAATGCAGTGTGACGGCATGCACAAGCAAAAAGTTGCTGCTAAAAACATTCATCAGTATAGTTTGTCTGTAGTGCTAAATATGCGAAAAAAATCCGTAAACGGCAAGTGTGGGCTCAAGCCGACGTTTCGACAGGTGGACTTGTCTTTTTTCCAGTATGCAGCCTTGAAGAAGACAAGTCCACTTGTCCAAACAGCTCGAGCACACACCCCGTTTATGGACTTTTTCATTGCAAGTTCCCGTCTTCCCCTTCTTGCAGTTTCTTGAATGCTAACAATATATACTATATATACAACGGACTGTAGTCAGGCTGACATGACCTAGTGCATGTACAAAGTCAGAACAGCCAGACAGAATACGCGATCACCAACTCAAAACCTCCAATATCAGCAGAATGTTTCACCCACTCTTCCCCCCCACTGGCAGCTGAGGTAAGATGAACTAACATACCTCCAGTGGAGTAGCCGATGGCATAGACAATCCTGCCAGCCAGATATACCACTCCAGCGCAGGCAGCAAGTTTCTGCAGAGGAAACAAACGTTGATATTCTTACACAGCATGACATATGTGCACAGTATATTTAAGGCATGCCATTCACATACCATTGGCCTCTATGTGGGCCTATGTCGCACACACAAATGCATGCAATTCTATCCACTGCCTTAAAATCAAGAATGATTGATGGGACATCAGTATTTTCAATGCCCAGAGACTGTCACGCACAAAGCGGATGTCAGGAGGAGGGTCAGCAGACCACAAACCAGCAGCCGCACCCTAGTTCAGCAGTGCTAGCCTGATTGTAAACGCATTGGTTTGAAAGAAACACTACGAGTTAGTTAGTTAAATTGGATTTAATGGCGCAAGAGCAACTGAGGCTAAGCTGCGCCAAACACAAGGTATTTTGTTATAACCAGTACGTTATATGTTGTTTAAAGTTTATGTAAAAAGCCGCTGTCCTTTAAGAAATCGATGACATTAGACAAAGGAACAAGTGCGTCATCTCCTAGAATGAGACTCGGGTGCATAGGTATCTGATGTTTATATAGTTCTCTGAAGTGCTTTTTTCTATCTGTTTCACCGTATGGACACGTGAGAAGGATATGTGCAACTGTTAATGGCTGTTGGCATTTTTCACATTGAGGCATGTCTTCCTTTTGAAGCAAAAAGTTGTGTGTGAGGTGCGTGTGCCCAATTCGGAGTGTGCATAAAATAACCTCGATGAAACGTTGTTGATGTCGGCATGTCTTCCATTCGCCCACTATGGGCTTCACCAGATGCAGCTTATTACTTGTGTAGGAGTCCCACTGTTGCTGCCATTTCGATAACAAGGCTAGACGAATACTACGCTGGCTGTCTTTAAAGGGAATATTTATTTGTTTAATGGTTTTTTCTGCTGCTAGAGAGGCGCATTTGTCTGCCTTTTCGTTGCCTGGTATCCCGACGTGACTTGGCACCCAGCAAAAACGGATGGTCACACCGTCACTGTTTAAAACAACCATGTTTAGAATAGTACTCTAGAAGAACTTGTTTTTGGGCGAGTTGGTGACTAAGTTTGCTGAACATTTGCTGAACAAAAGGCTGGCTTTCCTCGGGCGGTCCTGCACGCCGTTGCCGAATCTCTGCTACGGAAGCTGAACGTCAGCACTCAGGAAGAGCACTCGAGAGAAAGGGAGCGCGCTAAGCCACAGGTGGTGCCGTACATGCACAAGTTAAGCCATAACCTCAAGAAGGTGGCTGCTAGATTTGAAATTCCTGTTGTGTTTTCCGCCCGAATAAACTGTCGCACTTGTGCCGACGAATCTCTCGTGCTAAAAAGCAAGGGTGCCAAAAGAGGCACGTGAAACCCTTCAGGCGTTGTGCCGAAGGCGTTATATACGAAATTCCCCTGAGTTGTGGCAAGACGTACATCGGACAAACGGGACGGTGTATCAACGACCGCCTCAGGGAGCATGCCAACAGCATTGGTAAGAGTGATGGTGCGCACCTTCCTGCGCATGTCAAGTCATGCTCGTGTGTGCCACGTTTTGCGCAAGCTAGGATTATCGGCAAAAGCAGAGATCAAACAGCAAGGGAACTACTAGAGGCGTATCATATTAGAAGAAACGGGTCCGCTTGTGTCAGTGACACATCCATTGTACTCTTTCAATCTGAGTTGTCCTTCTTTAATCAACTGCTCACGTGATGTCATGTTTGGAGTAACCTTTCCTCGTAACTGCGCATGCGTGGAAGTTTACCTGTTTTTTCAGCCGCGATGGCAATAAACAGTTGGTAGTTTGGCGCTCCTCTGTCTCTTTCTTTCCTCCGCCCCATTTTCATGTTTCCAGCTTTGCGCCACGTACAAAATGTTCAGCAATGTTTAGAATATCACCAAGTAACGGTTCACACTCAGATTTTAGGTGTAGCGCTTTTAGTGAACTTAATAAATCAGTGTATATGACTGCTTTTTTGTATCTGCCAGTGATGATTTTTTGCACTGCTTCCCATAAGGCGTACACTTCAGCGCTAAAGATGGACATGAGCTGAGGCACTCTAGTGCTGATAGCGCTTTCCTCCATCACAATTCCGACGCCCACGTGGTTTTTAGTTTTCGAGCCATCCGTGTAAACTTCGGTGTAATCTTTGTATTTATGCTGAAGTGCCCGGAATTCCTGAATTATGTGGTCTGGTGCTGTGTGTTTTTTCTTCAAGTGGGTCAGTGAGAAGTCGCAAAGCTGAGTCAGGTCAGACCACGGCGGAAGTCTCAGTGGTTTTTTGGCGATATTGATAGCGTCGTTAGAAATACCGTACGCGCGGCAGTCCTGTTCAAAACGTAAAATCAGTGGTTTGATGGAGTGTGGCTTGTTAGAATAGTGTATGCGTGAGTAGCATTTCGTCGTGATGTCGTGGCATATATGCTGAGGTAGTGATCTGATTTTTAAAACATAGGAGAGGGTTAAAAGTACTCGACGCTGGTGTAGTGGAGGTTCATTACAATCCACGTATAAACTCTGAACTGGGGATGTTCTATAAGCGCCAGTGGATAAGCGCAGACCGAGATTGTGTACGGGGTCAAGACGCCGTATGTAAGACTCTCTTGCCGAGCCGTAAACAACACACCCGTAGTCAAAAATACTGCGTATAACAGAGCGATAAACCTTCAGTAGGCATGGTCGGTCAGAACCCCAGTGCTTATTGGATAGGATCTTTAGTATATTAAGAGCTTTATTCGCCTTGATTTTTAGTGCATTTATATGAGCCAGAAAGTTGTTTGCTATCGAATGTGATGCCTAAAAATTTGTGTTCATGCTTTATCAATACTGCGATATTGTTTAATGTCAGAACTGGGTCAGGACGTAATCCTCTTTTTAGCGTAAACAAGACCGAGACAGTTTTTTGTGATGAGAATCGGAAACCATTTTTGTCAGCCCAATGCGTTAATTTGTTTATAGTAACTTGGAGTTGCCTCTCGCAGGTTGCTAGGTTCGACGCACGGGAAGCGATCTGAAGGTCGTCTACGTAAGAGAGTGCATAACTGTGGGTGGTATGACCTTATTAATGGAATTCATTTTTACTATGAACAGAGTTGTACTAAAAATGCAGCCCCGAGGTACGCCATTTTCCTGGACGAACGTACGTGAAAGTGCTGTGCCCAAACGCACCTGAAATGTTCTGTCAGTCATGAAATCGGAGAGGCCGCTTAGCATTTTACCACGAATGCCTAGATTAGCGAGGTCTTGTAGAATTCCGTATCTCCACGTGGTATCATAAGCCTTCTCTAGGTCGAAGAATACTGCGAGACAGTACTGCTTGTATCGAAATGCCTCTCGTATTTCATGCTCCAGTCGAACGAGATGGTCAGTGGTTGAACAACCTTTCTTATATCCGCATTGATGATTATCTATCAAGTCTCTTGAATGAAGGATAAAAGACAGTTTACAGTTTATGATGCTTTCATATGATTTTGCCAGGCAGCTGGTGAGAGCGATCGGTCTGTAGCTGCTCGCAGAGGTTGGGGTTTTACCAGCTTTTAGAAATGGAACCACTATAGCATTTTCCCACTGTTTTGGCATTGTCCCAGATTGCCATATTATGTTGAAGAATATAAGTAAAGCTTTCGTTGATGCTTCGGAGAGATGTGATAGCATGGAATAGTGGATGCGATCAGGGCCCACTGCCGTGTTTTTACCATTTGAGAGCACGAGCCTTAGTTCCTGTAATGTAAGAGGGTTATTATAGGCTTCATGCGAGGCACCTGTGAGAGGCAGGTTCTGTTTTTCTGCAGACTGTTTGTGTTTAAGGAATCTATTAGAGTAGTTGGCTGAGCTGGAAATGTTGTAAAAGTGTTCCCCTAGTATGTCCGCTTGTTCTTGTATTTTTTGGCGATATTGATAGCGTCGTTAGAAATACCGTACGCGCGGCAGTCCTGTTCAAAACGTAAAATCAGTCCAGACATCCAGACATCCTTGTCTGGATGTCTGGACTTGTAAGAATGGGTATAGTGTACGACGAGTAGTCGCCTCTGAACTTCTTCAGCTGGTCCCACAATCTTTTGGATGTTACTGAGCTATTGATAGAAGATATGTAGTCCTGCCATGATGTTTTTTTAGGGCCTGCCTCCGGATATATATCGAGCTTTGGCTTTAGCTTGCTTAAAGTTCACGAGGTTACTATGGGTGGGGTACCTCCTCAGGATGCCCCAAGCTTTATTTTGTAGCTTCTTTGATTCGGTGCATTCACTTGTCCACCAAACATTTAGCTTTTTACGGACATTTTTTGACGATTGCGGTATTGCACTTTCTGCGGCTGCTATTATGATCTCAGTAATTTTATGATTTATGTCGTCGATGCTGATTTCTTGTGAAAAGATGTGCTCTAGTTTCGCATTCTCCTGAAATAGGGGCCAGTCTGCCAGATGGATTAGCCAGCGGCGTGGTTTGGAGGTGATCGTGGGTAATGTGGATGGTAATTTGATGATCGCGGGTAAATGATCGCTGCCGTAGGAAGATTCCAAAACTTCCCACTTGAAATCGTTAAAAACGGATGGCGAGCAAAATGCTAAATCGAGGCAACTGAACTTGCGTGAACTTGGTGAAAAGTATGTTGGGGCGCCAGAGTTTAAAAGACAGATGTTTGACAAAATGAAATCTTCAATTACTTGTCCTCTTCGGTCTGTTCTTTCACTGCCCCACAGAGTACCGTAGCGTTAAAATCCCCTGCTAAAACAAATGGCTCTGGGAGTTGGGCCGTTAAATCCTCAAGTTCTTGCAAAGTTACATGTTCATGTGGGGGAACGTAAATAGGGCAGATGGAAATAGTCTTGTGCGCTATAATGCTAACTGCTACAGCTTCGAGGGAGGTGTTCAATGCGATGGCTCGAGTGGGAATGCCGCCTTTTATTACGATGGCGACTCCTCCCGAAAGTCGGTTGGCATGTTCGCGGTCCTTTCGAAACACGCTTAAACCTCTCAGGAAATTAGTGTTTTTTGGACCTAGATTTGTTTCCTGGAGACAGAATTCTACAGGAGAGAATGTATTGATAATGTCTTTGATGTCACCTAGATTGTGGATGAGGCCTCTACAATTCCATTGTGTAATAAAAACCATGGTGATAAAAATAAAAAATAAAAAGTGAAGTAAGGTTTAGGTGAGTAAGCGATTTCGAAATATAATGGTGACATGTGTTGGGGACAAATACATATCTCTAGCGAGAGCAGTAACCACTCAGGTTACCGGTCCCTTTTTTTGCGTGTTCAAGAGGATTTTTTTCTCTTTTAGCGCGCTCTAAAGAGCGCTGCTCTTTTGGCGTCAATGACGCCATGGTTTTTTGATCGACCTCCATTGCCTTGTCATAGGCACTAGAGGATCGAGAGCCAGGCACTGAGACGCACGTCTCGGGCCGTGGTGTTCGGTTGAGCCGCACACCCTGCACAGACGGAGTCTGCAGGCTCATTTTGGACAATGTTGATGGAGCAGCAGTGGCTGCAACCACCAAGGGGGCAGGTGGAGCTGCTACAGGACCACTGACCGTGGACCCTGTAGGCTCCCGAGGCCGTTATGTGCTGCCCCCTGCCGCACCACGCTGGCAAAGCTTTTCAGAGGCAAGAGGGCGAGCCTCTTCCTCGCTTCAAAAAATGAAATTTTCTCCTTTATGGTGAGCGCAATCACCTCCTTTTCCTTCTTCCAGCAAGGGCAGGATCGAGAATAGGCCGGGTGATCACCCTGGCAGTTGACACAACACGGGGATTCTTTACAGTTCTCAGATGGCGCTGCACTTGGCACATGTCTCTTTACCTCTACATGCATGATTGTGATGCGTGGCCGAACCTTTGGCACTTGAAGCAGCGCCTTGGGTTCGGTATGTATGGTCTGACATCGATCTTCAGATATCCTGCGTCAAGGGAGCTGGGGAGATTGCTTGCTCCAAACGAGAGAACAATGTGCTTAGTTGGGAGTTGTTCGTTGTTTCTTCTAATTGTGATACGCTGTACTTTGATTACATTTTGGTCTTGAAAGCCCTTGAGGAGCTCCTCGTCACTCAGGCTCAGGAAGTCTTCCTCTGAGATGACGCCCCTACAGGTGTTCAGTGAACGGTGTGCAGTGATCGTGACATCAGTGCTGCCGATGCTGACAAGGTCGTACAACTTTTCTATTTGGTCTTTCTTTTTTAATTCAATCAGAAGGTCTCCGCTTGTCATTTTTGAGGCTTTGTAGTCTTTGCCAATTGCTTCTACTAGAGTTTTCGACACCAAGAAAGGGGACAGTTTGCGCATACTTGTTGTTCCTTCGCTGTGTAAAACGTGGAAACGAGGAAAGTGGTCCAAGTCGGATCGGATGTTAAATTGGAAATTGGCGACGACTGGCACATCTTGCTATGAAGTAGACCACATGCATTAGTCAAGAGGAATGACCGAACGACATGGACACTAGACGGGACTTTGGCTACATGCGAAGTCAACAGAAATGCCAAGTAAGGCGGGTCCAACGTACTCGGTGTTCTGAGACTGGAGTTCTGAGATTAGAAGTAGGACAGTTTAGTTGTGTAGTTTGTTTGAAGTGAATATATTTGTAGATTTGTATATTTTCAGAGTGCCATGTTGTTTTGCTTTTGATAAATGTTTGCTGTGTTCTACTTGCAGAGTCTTGACTGAGTTCATTGCCCGCGACTGCCCGAATTCCTGACACGACGACAGATGCATCGCATCTATTTTGCGTGCCCGACGCCTGTGTCTGTAAGTGGTGCAAACAAAGGATGGAGGAGCTCAGCCGCGCGTCGACCAGGAAAGCTTTCTACGGGCAAAAACCAGGGAAAATAGCTGGACCTTCGTGACAAGCTTGCTAGCGTTCTTAAGCAGCTTCATGTAGACTGAGCGTGTCATGGTAACGGCCCTTGGAGCGGCACACGATCAAGGCGTGTCCAGAAGCGACGTTAAAGCCAGCAAAATTGGATTACCAAAGGAAAAAAGCTGCGAGCAGAATAAATTTCACTTTTCTAGAGGGTGCTATGTGGTCGCCTTTTTTTTTCATGAGGTCGTCGACATAGGCACATGCCATAGTTTTAAAGTATAATACAGAAGTGTCGGGATTTGATTTTTAAAGGGCCCCTCACCAGGCCCCATAACAAATTTTAGTTAGACGCTGGCAGTTGTGTGTCCGATGAGGAGCATTATGCCACAAGAATTTTTTTCAATCGGTTCATTAGGCACTGAGAAAACCGATATTTTGATGCGGCGCGAAACCATGATGCAAGGAGGCGAGCTCGAAACCCTTGCCGCTCGGCCCGCGTAGCCTTTGCAAGCCAAATCTCTTCCCTACCTTATCCGGCGTCCGAGCGAGAGCAACACGTCATGGCACGCAAGGTCACGTGTGCATGACGTGACTGAGGAAGCCCAGCTCCCGAGCACGTGTGCGGCGTTGTTTTGTTTACCAGCGCTATTTTGTGGTCTATTGCCTGTTTCTGCGGGATGGATGCCTCGGTGCACGTTCATTTCACTTTTCACTGGCACGAGAGTGGCGGTATCATGAGCCAGTGCCGCATTTACGTTTACTTGGACGTGCTAGAATAAATGAGCACATTGAGTGCTCGAACGCGCCAGGACATCCCTTTCGTTTCCAGGGCTGGCGTCTCCTCAATACGCTAACCGCGGGGACACAAACGCATGCGAAACGGAGGCACATTAGCCCCGCATATCGCGGCAATTCACTGAACAAAAATGAAAAAGACGCAGACATTCCCCTTGTGCGTCTCATTATTTCTCTCAAGTTTTATTCATCTACGCAAGCAACAATTTCCACAAACTACACACGTCGTGTCAAATAATTTTCGCAGTGTCACGTGCTACTGCTGTCGACGTCAGTGCACAGCCGTCTACGTAGAGGACCGTCGTCACAGCACTGCCGTCTACGTAGGGCCATTCCGCCGTGTACATCATCCCCTCATTCTCTACGCGCGAGCACGCGAAAGGAAGGGCAAGCAGCGTTCAGCTTGAAATTTGACCCATTTCCGCGGTGCGTAGCGTTGCATATTTTGGCAGACGTGATCGTGAACGCTCAGTGTATCAATTGCGCTCGTGAGCTAAAAATTGTCAAACCTGTGAGGGGCCCTTTAACGAATGCCATATTTATTTTCTAGAAGCTCAAGTACTTCTAATAGCGAAGTTCGGGTGCGAATCCAATCAAATAGCAAACACTATTAAAAAAATATTTGAAAGTTCAAATATTCGCATGCCCCTAACAACTTCTTGTTTCATGCGGATTGCCAAATGATCCGTCCCATTAGCACTTTCAGTACAGTGATGAGGTGTAGCAAAAAATGGCACCTGAAGGGGATATCCAGGCCATAGCAAGATGCTTTGAATATGGTTGCAAATAGAGCCTTGCACGTGCCCGTTATAGAGCATAGCTCAGACATTGCACAAATGACAGGAAATAGACTGAATGCTTCCATATTACTAGCAAACACGCACAACGACACCAGACAAAGAGACAAGACAGCCAGAGACAGGTTGTCCTGTCTGTTTCTCTAGCGTCCTTGTGCGCATTCGCTAGTAATATGGAGGCATTCAGTCAATACCAACCAGTGGCGGATACAGTGGGCGGTAGGGGCGATCGCCCCCCGCCCCCCCCCAAAGCCTCGGTCAGACACCTCCTCCCCCACCCTTCAGTGCCTCTCGGACGCCCCCCTTTGTCAGGTTGCCTGTGGACGTTGCCACGGCTGCTACTGCCCAAACATCAGTGGTAGCCGAGTGGTTAGAGCATCTGCTTCCAATGCAGGAGGTACCGGGTTTTATTCCCAGTGCCGTCGAACAACCACCGGTTTTTCTAATGGGTGCTCCGTGTTGTGGGAATTCCGTTCTCGAGGTGGTGCCTCTTCCTTTCCTCCAACTTCTTTATACAAAACTTTTCGCGCCGCGTTTTTTGCTGCAATGTGTTGCTGGGGGGCCTGTTAGTCATAACACGGCACATCGTTTGCTGCAGCTCGCAACAGATAATTAATTACAAGCTCCTCATTACTGACACAGCCTCAGTTTCGGTTTGACAGAGCTCCAAAAACGACAAGCCGCCGGCAGAGGCCGCCGGGTGCAACTATCACCACCTAGCGAGTGAAACGCTCAGTCGCGTGAGCACAGAACAGTGACGCACTTCCGCGCGGTCTGCATCGTCTGCTTGCATTCGCTTGTTACACACGCTGCGTGATGTCGTCGCCGTTATCGTCCTCGCTGTCGTCGTCGGGCTCATCGTCGTCTGATGGCGACGATTTTCTTGCGGCGGGGATGGAAGGAATTTTCGACGTGGCGAATCACTTCAGGTTTGACCCGCTGGCGAGGAGTGCTTCGTCGCGAAGCGGCAGCGATACCAGCGACGACGACCACGATGAACCTCGCGTCGGCCATGTACAATGGTAAGACCCGACACATTCGTGCACAAATGTTCTGCACGACGTTCGCTTTTTCTACGTTCAATATTCGATTAAATCACTTGATAACATTGTGATGCCCTTCAAGTTATTGGTGCCGAAAAAAGCTACACCACAGCACCAGACGTGAGCGATGCACAGGGTCGAGTCGGAAGACCCATGTAAGCCAAATCCGGCGCCTTTGTGTTAAAGCAATGCGCCTCGAAATGGAGCCCGCAAACGCGACTGTTCTGCACGGGGGACCAGTCCTGATACTCCTGACGTCCACAAGCGCACACGAAATCGATCCACTTCTGCCGCCGAGGTTCGTCGCGGGGAAACGTATGCAGCGATACACCCAGGGCCGTACCCAGGAATTTTTTTCGGGGGGTGTTTTTGGGTAGAACGGCTAACATTGGCAACTGGTGGTCGATGTGAAGGCGTGTAAATAATGTAGTATCACCCGAAAAGTTAAGGCATTAAAAGATTTCGGGGGGTGTCAGAACCCCCTCATCCCCCCCCTAGTTACGGCCCTGGATACGCCTGATCCCCGACTTCGACGTGCAGAAGGAAACAGCGCAGAAGGATTTCGGCGCTGTTTGCGGCCTGTCACTGCAGACCAGGCAGCACAGGGAAATCAAGAAGTCCTTGGGAGCAGGAAACGGGAAAGCTGTAGTGTCGCCAAACACAAAACTTTCAACGCGTGCGCCGCGGCAGCGCCTCCTCTTGGCCGCGGCCACACACTCGCGAAGCAGCCGCCGAGCAGTCACCAACAGCGCAGCGGTATGCAGCGGCGAGCGCGTCAAAACAGAAATGGCGGCTACGACGTCATCATAACTTGTTAGTAGGGGGGTCACCTCGGGTCACCTCCGAGGGTGTCAATGCCGCCAGGTGCGGCCTATAATGCTGGATCGCGCACGCGAACTTCAAAATTCATATAAAATACCTTCCAAGCTTTATTCGCTGTCGATATTTTGCAGATGGTACACGCATGTACACGGGAATCGAATCCAGCAGGCTATCTCGGCCGCGAAATTTTGTGTCAGTACCCCTTTCACAACGACGCTGAGCCTCTCTTTCGCTACTATATTCCCCTAACACTGCACGGGATAGCTGAGGTGTCCTCCTCTTCTCAATCCAAGAATCTCACCTCCCCGACCCGCTTGCTTGCCCAAAATAGGCGGGTGGCAGGTTAAAGCCTCTTCGCGGCGTAAAGGCAAGACGCTGGACTGCACACATCGCTGACATATCTTAGCCAGAGAAGGTTGTGACCGCGAAAAACATTTCGTTTCTCGTTTTTTACGGCGCTCTCAGGGCAGCTTGTCGTTTGGCACAAAGTTTCCCTGTGAGGACTCAAAGTTCAGAAGTTCTACAAACAATGCGCCTCCAGGGATTAGGATGCCGGAGTTAAGTACGGAAATACCATGTCGTTGGCAAGTAGTGTTTTTTATTTAATTTGCAAGACTTCTGTAGCTGCTTTCATCCCCGCTTTACATTAACATACACAATAGAGAGTTTTAGCAAGTTACGGAAATAT
>JALIZH010026300.1:0-18053 GCA_030522465.1 Rhipicephalus appendiculatus
ATAAGTCGAAACGTTCATTCTTTTTCCTCTCCAAGTCTTCTTTCTAAACGATGTTTCCACTTGAAATCATGTCGACGTTCTCGTTTGTAATGTCACCTTCTGCAACCTGTGGACACCTCCTGTGGACACCTCATGATACACTAACCTTTGTGCTCGTTTATGTTATCCACAAGACATTCCTTGCTTACTGAAAATCGCCACTTCACGGAAGAATTTCCATGTCAAAGGCAAAGTGCCATCTTCACAAACAGCATTAGTTCTTTAAGAGAACTTTAACACAGTCGCACCCACAGTGTCTCTACGCACTCTCTTGCACGATCAAACTTTCACAAATGCGTCTGTGCAATGCTTGTCAGGAACACTTGCAAATATGATCGACCTGTAGCATAGATGAACTTGTTGTTAGGCGAGTTGGTGCATCTTAACCAAAAAGGACAACCCTGCGCAACCTGACAATGACATAGACCAGACATGCACACGAGTGCAGTGTGTGTGTCATGTCTATGTGGTTTTTTTTTTCTATGAGGCTGCACAGAGGACTCTGTCAGGCCACAACAGAAGGCGGGGCAACACTATGGCCGCTATACGAGGAGGAAACAGCTTCCTTGATTCGGTGAAGGAATCATAGAGACCAGCGTGTTTTCTTCGTTTACGTACACTTCTATGGACGCGACACATAAAAAATGATCACATATTCAACACACTATCTGAAGAAACCGAAATGAGACATTAAGCTGCAGTTACGCTGTGCTACGCTTGAAACATGAGCTACCAGCTTGAAACGTGAGCTACCAGCAATGAGTGTGTAGCCCAGTATGTTTGCCGTTGCAATGTCACTGAATAGGCTTGACATGGCCCGGCGAGCCTCTGTTAGTGGTAGTTCTAGCCTAACCAGAATGTCTCCAAGTGAAGTCAAGATCGTGGCTAAGACAAACATGCACAAATTTATCGGTGTGAGCAACGTCGCGCTTAGCAATTGAGATATGCTGCGTGATGTGTAGAAGCAACAGTAATGCACTGACTTTTAGATGCGAAGCGTCTTATGGTGAAGTTTAATCCAGTGGTGGTGGTGGTGGTGTGCGGCCGACCACCCTTACGCGCATGCAGCGAACCTTTTCAAAAAAAAAATATAAAGAAAAAAACCTCCTCTCCCCCTCTCTCTCCTCTAGGCATCCCTCCCTGCGGCGACCACACTCTCACTGCGCATGCGCGTCCCCTCCCTCTCTCCTCTAGGCATGCCTTCCCGCGGCGTCCACACCCACACTGCGCATGCGCCTCCCCCTCTCTCTGCTCTCCTATGCTCTCCCCTCTCTCGCCTCGCGACGCCGACGCAGGCAGCGTCTGCTAGCGAGTATCTTGGTTGAAAAAACCGACTGCACGCGCTGCACAACCGTTCACTGGCCACCCCGTATATATGGCAATGGATATTGACCTGCAAGGTAGTGCCGGTGGGAGATTTCTCTTTTGCGTTGTTGAACAATAAAAATTCGCAGCGTGCGCGTTAACTAAAAGCGGACTGCGCGTCGCTGTGTCCAGTCGGAGTCTTCTGTCTCTCATTGCCCATTAGCAGCGATTGGCATGTTCCAGCAGGAAACACCGGTTATCACTGCGTGGTTGCGCCTCCCCAGGTTTCTCTCCTGCGCAACGCCGCGATGAGCGCCAGCGTCAACGCCGCCGCCAGTGTAAGCGTTAGCGCCCGCTGCTTCGCATCTACACATGGTTCCCTTTAGCGGGAGATGGTGTAATTTTTTAGGGGCGAAGCTCCTCTTAGTCTAACCTTGTCCCGCGTCAGGCGTAACCGGCCGTATCTCGTGATAATGATAACGATGACGCTGATGACCATGAAGAATAATCGCGTTCCAGACCACCTCTAGTTCCCATCGTGTGCACCGAGGAAGCAGAACGTCCCGCAGGCGGTGTGGCCATCTATGTCAAGCAGACCACTGTAGTACAATAAGGCTGTCCACCACCACTACAGTCACTAGAGTCATGGCCGAGAGCATAGAGGGGGCAGCTTAGCAATGGCTAGGCAGGTCGTGTCTGTCGCCCAGGTTGGCTCCATTCCTTGATCTTGCTTGGATGTGCTTGCGGGGGCTTAGTCTATCCCTCCTTCCCGCGTCCTACACCCCTCCAGACCATGCGCGTCCCCTCCACCTCTCTCTCCTCTCCAACGCTCACCCCCTTTCTCTCCTCTAGCAATCCTCTACTGTACGGAGCGGCGCCCGCGTCCTACACCCCTCCAGAGCATGCGTGTCCCCTCCCCCTCTCTCCTCTCCAACGCTAACCCCCTTTCTCTCCTCTAGGAATCCTCTACTGTACCAACGCCTCCTCTATTTTATTGAATGCCAGTGCAAACGCTGGCCCCTCAATGGGAGCCACCGGTCCCCGCCTTAGTTCAGGGAGTGGTCGTGATGCGACGCTACATGTAGGGTAGGGGCTGCTTGAGTCACACGTGCGTCCGAGCGCTTTCGAACGGAGATTCGATAGACGCGTTTTCCCTCTCCAATATCACGCGCCTGTCCAATTTGTTCCTTCGTGTTCCTTCTTTGCAGCTCGAAGCAATGCCGCCGTCGCCTCACAGCGCTCGTGAGGCACCTCTTGCACTGCAAAGGCAGCGCATGCACTGCAGCGTCGCAATGACGCGTCCCCATTGGTTGCCCGCATAGCGCCACGAACGGAGACGCGCTATCTTAAAACACCGTGTCTCTTACAGAGCCAGCGTGACCGCCAACATAGTGAACACGAGGAATGCAAGATGCCGCCCTACGGATCTGCACACAACTGACCAAAAAATTACTTCATATGATTTCCGACGTGAGGCACTATAATGCGGGTGCTCTCCCTCATGAACGCAAAGCACACGGGAAGGCTAGGCGATGGGGGAGAGTAGGAGAGGGCTAGAGGAGAGGGCGGTGAACGGCTGGAACGGGCGCATTTGGCTGGCATTGATAAAATAGTTAGTTAATTTGGTTTTTTTTATGGCGCAAAAGCAACTGAGGCTATGATGCGCCAGACACAAGACGTTAAGGAAAGGACACTGAAATGATGAACTTTTAAAGCTTATTTAACAAATTACATTCTTTCAGAAAGCTTAGCATGTCAGGCAGGGGTACTATAGGGTCATCTCCTAGAAACAAAGCCGGGTGTAAAGGTACGTGTTGTTTGTATAGTTTGCTGAAATGTTTTTGTCTCTGTGTTTCAATGTTGGGACATGTGATTAGGATGTGCATAACTGTTAGCGGTTCTTGGCATTTTTCGCAGGTTGGTTGTTCTTCCTTTGCGAGTAAAAAGTTGTGTGTCAAGTGGGTGTGCCCAATGCGCAGTCGACATAACACAACTTCGATAAACCGTTCTTGGTGACGGCAGTTCTTCCATTCACCCAGTATCGGCTTCACCAGATGGAGCTTATTGCTCGTGCACAAGTCCCAGTGTTGTTGCCATTTTTCTAACAGCGCTAGACGGATTGTTCTCTGGCTGTCTCTTAAGGGAACTTTTATTTTTGTAAGTGTTTTGTGAACTGCTAAAAAGGCGCACTCATCTGCTTTTTCGTTGCCAGGTATCCCTACATGACTTGGGACCCAGCAGAAACGTATAGAAGTTACCCCGCTATTTAAAAGTACCATGTTTAAAATGTCACCAACTAATGGCTCGCACTCGGATTTGATGTGTAGAGCTTTAAGTGCGCTTAAGGAATCTGTATATACTATTGCTTTCTCGTGTTTGCTATCGATGATTTTTCGAACAGCTTCATATAAAGCGTAAACTTCCGCTGTAAAAATAGAGATAAAATGAGGTACTCTGACACTAACTGCGCTTTCCCCTGTCACGATTCCTATACCCACATGGTTTTTTGTTTTCGATCCATCTGTGTAAAATTCAGTGTAATCTCGATATTTGTCTTGAAGTGCACGGAATTCCTGAATTAAATGTTGTGGTGGGGTGGATTTTTTGTTTAGATGGCTTAAAGATATATCCCAAAGTTGCGCCAGATCCAGCCATGGCGGTAGTCTCGGTGGTTTTATGGCGACATCAAGTGCTTCTTCAGATATGACATACGTCCGGCAGTATTCCTCGAAACGCAAGACAAGCGGCTTGATGAAGTTCGGTTTGTTAAGGTAGTGTAAGCGTGAACTACACTTTGTGACAATGTCGTAGCAGATGTGTTGTGGTGATGACCTTATTCTCAAGACGTATGACAGAGTTAATAATGCTCTTCGGTGACTCAGAGGAGGTTCGTTACATTCCACATATAAGCTCTCCACTGGCGATGTTCTTTAAGCACCACTGGATAGACGTAGGCCGAGATTGTGCGCAGGGTCAAGACGCCGAATGTAAGACTCCCGTGCCGAGCCGTAGACGACACATCCATAATCTAAAATACTGCGCACGATGGAACGGTAGATGCGCAGCAGGCAGAGTCGATCGGAACCCCAGTGCTTATGGGATAACATCTTCAAAAGGTTTAGTGCTCTATTTGCCTTAACTTTTACTTCGTTTATGTGGGAAAGGAAGTTGAGTTTTTGGTCGAATGTAACTCCTAAGAATTTGTATTCTTGTTTTACTGGCATTTCAATGTTGTTTAGTTTAAGAGCGGGGTCAGGGTACAGTCCACGTTTTTGTGTAAAGAGAACGGCAGTGGTTTTTTGTGCCGAAAAACGAAAACCATTTTGGTCAGCCCATTTCGTAAGCTTATTGATTGTTATTTGCAGTTGCCTTTCACAGGATGATAGGCTGGAGGCCCGAGAGGCGATCTGAAGATCGTCAACATAAACGGAGTGCATGACTGTGGGAGGTATGACGTTGTTGATGGAGTTCATTTTGACTATGAAGAGTGTTGTGCTCAAAATGCAACCTTGCGGTACACCGTTTTCTTGGACAAATCTTCGTGAAAGCACTGTGCCAAGACGTACTTGAAATGTTCGGTTCGATAAGAAATCATATAAACAGTTCAGAATTCTTCCGCGAATCCCCAAGTCAGAAAGGTCTCTAAGAATTCCATGTCGCCAGGTTGTATCATATGCTTTCTCTAAGTCAAAGAAGACCGCGAGACAGTGCTGCTTGTGTAGAAATGCTCCTCGTATTTCTTGTTCCAGTCTAACGAGATGGTCGGTGGTGGAACAGCCCTTTTTGTATCCGCACTGGTGTATGTCTATTAGGTGCTCTGATTCGAGAATGAAAGTGAGTCTAATGTTTATAATGCTTTCGTATGTTTTTGCGAGACAACTTGTTAATGCTATGGGCCTATAGCTGCTCGGGGATGTTGGAGATTTACCAGGCTTTAGAAACGGTACGACTATTGCGTTTTTCCAACATTCTGGCATCGTACCAGTTTCCCATATTTTGTTAAAAAATCAGAGCAGTACCTCCGTCGATGCTTGGGATAGATGGGCCAGCATTGTGTAGTGTACACGGTCAGGACCTGTTGCCGTTTTTTTACCGGCCGAGAGTACTCTGTTTAATTCCTGAAGTGTGAGTGGCTGGTTATAATATTCATTTGAAGCACTCGTAGTGGGCAGGCTCTGTTTTTCAGCGGATTCTTTGTATTTAAGGAAAGCGTTTGTGTAATTCGCTGATGATGATACATTATAGAAATGTTCACCTAATAGGTTGGCCTGGTCTTGTAGTGTTGTTTGTGTGCCTGGGTTTGTAAACAGTGGTATTGCGTATGATAAGTACTCTCCTCTAAACTTCCTCACCTGATCCCAGATATGTTTGGATGTCGCAGAACTATTAATGGATGATATATATTTTTGCCATGAGCTCTTTTCCGCTTGCCTTCGAATGAATCGCGCTTTGGCTTTTGCCTGCTTAAAGCTTACTAGGTTGCTATATGTAGGGTACCTTCGTAAGGTTCCCCAGGCCTTGTTTTGCTGTTTTTTAGCTTCGGTGCATTCTTTGGTCCACCAAGGATTTAATTTTTTTACGCACAACACCGGACGATTGCGGTATCGCTTTTTCTGCTGCTGAAATTATGACCTGCGTTAACATTTCGTTAAGCTCCTCAACGGTAAGTTCCGGTGAGAAAACCGCTTCAAGCTTTGCGTTCTCAGTAAAAAGTGGCCAGTTCGCGAGTTGCAATTTCCATCGGCGTGGTTTGGTCGCAAATGTTTCGTAGGACGGTACGAGTTTGATTATGGCGGGCTGATGGTCACTGCCATATGATGTGTCGAGGACTTCCCATTTAAGGTCGCTAAAAAGACTTGGTGAGCAGAAAGCGAGATCTAAACAACTAAAAGTGCGTGAGGTTGGTGAAAAATAAGTAAAAGCACCCGAGTTTAAAAAGGCAGATATCATTTGACAAAACAAAATCTTCAACTGTCTCTCCTCTTCGATCAGTTTTGTCGCTACCCCAAAGAGTAGAGTGGGCATTAAAATATCCAACTAAAATAAATGGGCTTGGTAATTGTTCTGCTAGATCTTTTAGTTGTCTAGCAGTCATTTGCGCGTGGGGAGGAATATAAAGTGAACAGATGGTGATCGTTTTATGGGATAAAATGGTGACGGCTACGGCCTCGAGAGGTGTGTTTAGTTTTACTTCACGAGTAGGAGTGCCGCCCTGAACGGCAATAGCTACTCCTCCCGAAAGACGGCTACAACATTCACGGTCCTTTCGGGCAACTGTAAAACCCTTGAGGACTTGTTTATGTTTTGCTCCCCAGGTTAGTTTCTTGAAGACAGAATGCTATTGGTGAGACCTTGTTTATGATGTCCTTTATGTCACCTAAATTATGTAGTAGCCCTCTGCAATTCCAGTGTACGATAAAAGCCATTTTAAGTTAAAAATGAGCAAATTGTCCAGGTAAAATATTTCGTGATTTATAAATAGTAGGTGACATGTTGGATCACTAAACTTCATACAAGATCGATAACCATTTAGGTTATCGCTTTTTGCTGAACAAAGTTATAGGGATCTTGTCTTTTTTGGCGCGCTCCAGAGAGCGCTTGTCCTTCGGTGTTGTTGACACCGAGGTTTTCGTGTCGACCTCCATTGCCTTCTCGGAGGCGCTGGAGGATCGAGAGCGTGGCACAGAGACCTGGGTCTCTGGCCTTTGCTTCTCCTTCGGTGTTGTTGACACCGAGGTTTTCGCTTCGCCCTCCATTGCCTTCTCGGAGGCGCTGGAGGATCGAGAGCGTGGCACAGAGACCTGGGTCTCTGGCCTTGGCGTTCTGTTGAGTTTAGGGCCCAGCGGGACCGGAGTCTGCTGGCCCTTTGAAGTGGACGGAGCAGCTGAAGCTGCTACCGTCAAGGGGGCGGGAGAAGTCACTACCGGACCACTGTGTGTGGAACCGGAGGACGTCTGAGGCCTCTGTGACGCTGCCCCCGCCTGCGTCACATCGGCATAGCTTCGCCTAGGAAGGTTAGTTAATTTGATTTTTTTATGGCGCAAAAGCAGCTGAGGCTATGCTGCGCCAGACACAAGGTTATATGTAATGAAACGGTGAAATGATGTCGTTTACAGCTTATTTAAAAAGTCACATTCCTTTAAAAAGTTCAGCACAGAAGACAAGGGTACAAGGGGATCATCTCCAAGAAGTAGAGCAGGGTGAAAAGGCGTTTGTTGTTTGTATAGTTGGCCAAAATATTTTCGTCTGTACGTTTCAATGTGGGGACATGTGATGAGTATGTGTATAACTGTCAATGGTTCTTGACATTTTTCACATGTTGGTTGTTGTTCATTTTTAAGTAAAAAGTTGTGGGTCAGGTGTGTGTGCCCAATACGGAGTCGGGCTAATATGACCGCAACAAACCGTTCCTGGTGACGACACGTCTTCCATTCTCCAAGTACGTTCTTCACCATGTGGAGCTTGTTATTCGTGCATGTGTCCCACTGTTGTTACCATTTCGCTTGTAGAGCTAGACGAATTGTTCTCTGGATGTCTTTAAGGGGGAATTTTCACATTGGCTACTGTTTTGTGCGCTGCCAATGAAGCATACTTATCTGCTTTTTCGTTTCCAGGTATCCCAACATGACTTGGGACCCAGCAGAAACGGATGGAAGCTGCCTGGCTGTTTAAGTATACCATGTTTAAAATGTCACCCACTAATGGCTCACATTCGGATTTTATATGTAGAGCTTTTAGTGTGCTTAGTGAGTCGGTGTATATGATTGCTTTCTTGTATTTTCCAGCGATGATTTTCCGAACTGCTTCACTCAAGGCATAAGCTTCAGCTGAAAAAATGGAAAAACTACGAGGTACTCTCACCGAAACTGTACTTTCCGCTGTCGCGATCCCAATACCCACATGGTTTTCTGTTTTTGAGCCATCTGTGTAAAATTCTTCGTAATCCTTATATTCGTGCTGAAGTGTATAGAATTCTTGAATTATGTGTTCTGGTGGAGTGCTTTTTTTGTTGAAACGGCTTAATGAAAACACGCAAAGCTGTGACAGGTCGAACCATGGCGGCAGTCTTGGTGGTTTAATAGCGACGTGTAGTGCTCTTCAGGGATGGCATAAATGTGGCAATGTTCCTCGAAGCGCAGGACAAGTGGTCTGATTAGGTTCGGTTTGTTTAGGTAGTGTAAGCGCGAGTTACACTGTGTGGCAATTTCGTAGCAGATGTGTTCAGGTGACGACCTTATCCTTAAAACATATGACAAGGTTAGTAATGCTCTTCGATGACACAGAGAAGGCTCGTTGCATTCTACGTATAGACTTTGCACAGGCGATGTTCTGTAAGCACCACTGGACAGACGTAGGCCGAGATTGTGCACAGGATCAAGACGCCGAATGTAAGACTCCCGTGCCGAG
The DNA here is from genome assembly GCA_030522465.1 of Rhipicephalus appendiculatus. Classification (NCBI taxonomy): domain Eukaryota; kingdom Metazoa; phylum Arthropoda; class Arachnida; order Ixodida; family Ixodidae; genus Rhipicephalus; species Rhipicephalus appendiculatus. Next base: position 8,752 of record JALIZH010026300.1, read on the forward strand.
CCGTAGACGACACAACCATAATCCAAGATACTGCGCCCGATGGAACGATAGATGCGCAGCAGGCAGAGTCGATCGGAACCCCAGTGTTTATGAGATAACACCTTCAGAAGGTTGAGTGCTCTATTTGCCTTAACTTTTAGTGCGTTTATATGAGAAAGGAAGTTGAGTTTTTGGTCAAATGTAACTCCTAAGAATTTGTATTCTTGTTTTACCGGAATTTCATTGTTGTTTAGTTTAAGAGCAGGGTCAGGGTACAATCCACGTTTTTGCGTGAAAAGAACTGCGGTAGTTTTTTGTGCCGAGAAACGAAAACCATTTTGGTCAGCCCATTTTGTAAGCTTATTGATTGTTATTTGCAGTTGCCTTTCACAGGATGATAGGCTGGAGGCCCGACAGGCGATCTGAAGATCGTCAACGTAGATGGAGTGCATGACTGTGGGAGGTATGACCTTGTTGATGGAGTTCATTTTGACTATGAAGAGTGTTGTACTCAAAATGCAACCTTGTGGCACGCCATTTTCTTGGACAAATACTCGAGAGAGTACTGTGCCGAGACGTACTTGAAATGTTCTATTAGAAAGGAAATCACATAAGCAGTTTAGCATTCTTCCACGAATTCCCATGTCTGCAAGGTCTCTAAGAATCCCGTATCGCCACGTCGTGTCATACGCCTTCTCTAAGTCGAAGAAAACCGCGAGACAGTACTGTTTGTGTAGAAATGCATCTCGTATTTCGTGTTCCAGTCTAACGAGATGGTCAGTGGTGGAACAGCCTTTTTTGTATCCACACTGGTGCGAGTCTATAAGCTGTGTTGATGTGAGAATGAAGGTGAGTCTTATGTTTATAATGCTCTCGTATGTTTTTGCCAGACAACTTGTTAATGCAATCGGCCTGTAGTTGCTCGGGGATGTTGGGGGGTTTACCAGGTTTTAAGAAAGGTATGACTATCGCGTTTTTCCAATCTTCAGGTATTATGCCGGATTCCCATATTTTGTTGAAGAATTGGAGAAGAGCCTCCGCCGATGCTTGTGATAGGTGCGCCAGCATTGTGTAGTGTACCCGGTCGGGCACTGTTGCCGTTTTTTTACCGGCGGAAAGTACCCTATGCAATTCGTGTAGTGTGAGAGGATGGTTGTAACATTCATTGGAGGCGCTAGCAGTGGGGAGTTTTTGTTTTTCAGCATTTTCTTTGTATTTAAGGAATGCATTGGTGTAATTCGCTGAGCATGATACATCGTAAAAGTGTTCGCCTAAGAGGTTGGCCTGATCTTCTAGTGTTGTTTGTGTGTCTGGACTTGTAAGCAGTGGTATTGTGTATGATGAGTATTCTCCTCTGAACTTCCTCACCTGATCCCAGATATGTTTAGATGTGGCTGAACTATTAATGGATGATATGTATTTGTGCCAAGAACTCTTTTCTGCCTGCCTTCGGATATATCGTGCTTTAGCTTTCGCCTGTTTAAAACTTATGAGGTTGCTATGGGTCGGGTACCTCCGTAAGGTTCCCCAGGCCTTGTTTTGCTGCTTTTTGGCTTGGGTGCACTCAGTTGTCCACCAGGGATTTAATTTCTTTCGTACAATCCCAGACGATTGCGGTATCGCCTTTTCCGCCGCTGAAATGATAGCGTCAGTGAACTTTTTGTTGAGTTCCTGAACAGAATGTTCGGGTGAAAAAATATGTTCAAGGTTTGCGTGATGTGTAAAAAAGCGGCCAGTTTGCGAGTTGTAATTTCCACCGGCGTGGCTTGGTGGCCAGTGTTTGATACGATGGTATGAGTTTGATAATGGCGGGTTGGTGGTCGCTACCGTATGAATTTTCGAGGACTTCCCATTTAAGATCACTAAAAACACACGGTGAGCACAGGGCAAGATCTAAGCAGCTAAAAGTGCGTGATGTTGGCGAAAAATATGTAAAGGCACCCGAGTTTAAAAGGCAGATATCGTTTGATAAAATGAAATCTTCAACGATCTGCCCTCTTTGGTCAGTTTTGTCGCTACCCCAAAGAGTAGAGTGGGCATTAAAATCTCCAACTAAAATAAATGGGCTTGGTAATTGTTCTGCTAGATCTTCTAGTTGTTTAGCAGTAACTTGCGCATGGGGTGGAATATAAAGTGAACAGATGGTAATCGTTTTATGGGATAAAATGGTGACGGCTACGGCCTCGAGAGGTGTGTTTAGTTTTACTTCACGGGTAGGAATGCCGCCCTGAATGGCAATAGCTACTCCTCCCGAGAGACGGCTACAGCATTCGCGGTCCTTTCGGGCTACTTTAAAGCTCTTGAGGAAATTATCATGTTTTGCACCAAGATTTGTCTCTTGGAGGCAGAAAGCCACTGGTGAGAAATCGTTGATAATGTCCTTTATGTCACCTAAATTATGAATTAAGCCTCTAAAGTTCCAATGTACGATAAAAGCCATGATGAAATAAAATTAAGCAAATGTACTTGTGGTGATTGTTCGGTTAAAATCAAATATGATAGGTGACATTATTACGGACTGAAACTACAGACAGATGCGATAACCGTTTTGGTTATCGCTTGTTTTTCATGGTTATTGGGACCTTTTCTTGTTTGGCGCGCTCCAGGGAGCGCTTGTCCTTCGGTGTCGATGACACCGAGGTCTTCGGATCGACTTCCATCGCCCTGTCAGAGGCGCTGGAAGATCGAGAGCTCGGCGCTGAGACGCGAGTCTCAGGCCGTGGCGTTCGATTGATTTTAGGGCCCAGCGAGACCGGAGTCTGCGGGCTCTTTGAGGTGGATGGAGCAGCAGACGCTGCTTCCATCAAGGGGGCAGGTGGAGCTGCTACAGGACCACTGACCGTGGACACTGTAGGCTCCCGAGGCCGTTGTGGTGCTGCCCCCTGCCGCACCACGCTGGCAAAGCTTTTCAGAGGTAAGAGTGCGAGCCTCTTCCTCGCTTCAAAAAATGAAATTTTCTCTTTTATGGTGAGCGCAATCACCTCCTTTTCCTTCTTCCAGCAAGGGCAGGATCGAGAATAGGCCGGGTGATCACCCTGGCAGTTGACACAACACGGGGATTCTTTGCAGTTTTCAGATGGGTGGTCATTGGCGCTGCACTTGGCACATGTTTCTTTACCTCTACATGATTGTGATGCGTGGCCGAACCTTTGGCACTTGAAGCAGCGCCTCGGGTTCGGTATGTATGGTCTGACATTGATCTTAAGATATCCTGCGTCAAGGGAGCTGGGGAGATTGCTTGTTCCAAACGTGAGAATAATGTGCTTAGTTGGGAGCTGTTCGTTGTTTCTTCTGATTGTGATACGCTGTACTTTGATTACATTTTGGTCTTGAAAGCCCTCGAGGAGCTCCTCGTCACTCAGGCTCAGGAAGTCTTCCTCTGAGATGACGCCCCTACAGGTGTTCAGTGAACGGTGTGCAGTGATCGTGACATCAGTGTTGCCGATGCTGACAAGATCGTACAACTTTTCTATTTGGTCTTTCTTTTTTAATTCAATCAGAAGGTCTCCGCTTGTCATTTTTGAGGCTTTGTAGTCTTTGCCAATTGCTTCTACTGGAGTTTTCGACACCAAGAAAGGGGACAGTTTGCGCATACTTGTTGTTCCTTCACTGTGTAAAACGTGGAAACGAGGAAAGTGGTCCAAGTCGGATCGGAGGTTAAATTTGAATGGTACTTCGGTGCGACCTCTTTTGGGAGGCCGATCTAGAAGGTGTGGGAAGTATTCTGCCATACCCGTGTTTCAAGATTCGGCGGCGGTGGTAGCCACCCACCACCGAGCCCAACAGGGGGACGTTGCAGGTTTAAAGCCTGCAGACGTCAGCTATACACCGCCACTATAACCACATATATATACCCAAGGCTGGATATGCTACACAGGGTTAACCCTTGCCGCCAGGAAAGTTCGAAGTAACAAGAAGCGAGGAGTAGACAGGATAGATTAAAAGTGAGAGAGAAAGACGAAGATGTGAGGAGAGAGAGAGACAGGAAAAGGCGACTGCCGATTTCCCCTGGGTGGGTCAGCCCAGGGGTGCCGTCTACGTGAAGCTGGGGCCAAAGGGGTGTGTTGCCTCTGCCGGGGGGCCTTAAAGGTCCAATCACCCGGCGTCGGCTCAACCCCCAGGATCCCCTTTTCCCCGGACACGGCCTCAGCCACGCACGGCGAGACGTGGGAGGGTGTCGAAACTCCCTCGTTAGCTCGGGTCCGTGGTGTCGCTACACACCAAACGCCTGCTTGCGCAGACACCCCTGCGGGGCCTAGGAAGGTGAGAGAGTCGCTTTCGTGCTTCGAAGAACGAGATTTTTTTCTTTTACAGTTAGGGCAATGATTTCCTTTTTCTTTTTTCCAGCATGCGCAGGAGCGCGAATATGCTGGATGTTCTCCGTTGCAGTTTACACAGTGTGGTGTAGATGTGCAATTTTCAGCAGAATGGTCATTGGCGCTGCATTTTGCGCACGTTTGTTTGCCTCTGCACGAGTGTGAAGCGTGTCCAAATCTCTGGCACTTGAAATATCGTCTGGGGTTCGGTATATAGGGTCTTACATTTACTTTGAGGTAGCCTGCATCGAGAGATGTAGGCATTTCACTTGTTCCGAATGTGAGGATTATGTGTTTAGTGGGAATTTCTTGATCATTTCTGCGGATTACTATTCTCTGAACTTTGGTTACGTTTTGTTCCTGAAAACCCTCCAAGAGTTCCTCGTCACTCAATCCAATGAAATCGTCCTCAGATATCACTCCTCTACTTGTGTTTAGTGACCTGTGGGCTGAAACTGTAACGTTTGTGTCCCCGATACTTGTGAGTTCTTGCAATTTTTGGACTTGATCTTTTTCTTTGAGTTCGAGGAGGAGATCCCCACTAGACATTTTGGAGGCTTTGAAATTCGGACCGATTTTTTCCTTCACGCACCTGGCCACAAGGAATGGGGATAGTTTTCTCATGGGACTTGTTTCACTGTGCATCACGTGGTATTTCGGAAAACTTGGTGCATCGATTTGTAGTGAGAATTCGAAGGTTGCTTCGGTGCGGTTCCTCTTGTGAGGCCGATCAAAAACAAAGGACGCTTGGGATGCCATAGGAAGAAATATTTATGTTCGGCAACAGCGCCAACCGCCTACCAGGGAGCTCCCTACAAGGGGGGCGCGACAAACTTTGAAGAAAGTATGCACGACGCCAGTCGTACGCCGCCACTATAACCTAATATGGTTTCTCCAAGGTTGGATTGCCACACACGGTTAACCCTTGACGCCATGAAAATTGGAAGTAAACGGAAGAGAGGAGAGGACAGAAAAGATTCAAAGAGATAGAAAGACGAAGATGTGGAAGAGGAGAGACAGGAAAAGGCGACTGCCGATTTCCCCTGGGTGGGTCAGCCCAGGGGTGCCGTCTACGTGAAGCCGGGGCCAAAGGGGTGTGTTGCCTCAGCCGGGGGGCCTTAAAGGTCCAAACACCCGGCGTCGGCTCAACCCCCAGGATCCCCTTTTCCCCGGACACGGCGAAGCCACGCACGGCGAGACGTGGGAGGAGGTCTAAACCCCCCCGTTAGCTCGGGTCCGTGGTGTCGCCACACACCAAACGCCTGCTTGCGCAGACGCCCCTGCGGGGATTGATAAAATAGAGGAGCCGTTGACTGTACGGAGCGGCGCGCGCATCCCCTCTCTCTCCTCTCCTACGCTCACCCCCTTTCTCTCCTCTAGAAATCCTCTACTCTACGGAGCGGCGTCCGCGTTCCACATCCCCACAGCGGATGTGCGTCCTCTCCTCCTCTCTCTCCTCTACTCTCACCCCCCTCTCTCCCCTCTAGGAATCTTCTACGGAGCCATATAAGAACCCCCTATCCCTCCACTTCACCGACCATAAAGCCGTTATAATGAAGGGGGACCGGAAGCCATGTCTAGCTACCATTTACGAATAAATAAAATTTCTTGTATATATACACACAGTGTTTGTCACGTCTTTGATGATGTACTAGACGAAAATTCACGGAAGATTCACGGTTTACCGATGAACCTCCAGAGCTTCGCCCACTCATCATCATTCACTCCGTGGATATGCTGTGATTTTTTTTTACACTCCTGTTCAGTAGTTCACTGTGGTTGCAGCCAAAGGAGCAACTTTCTAAGCTATTATGAAAGGTAAAGATTATTTATGTGATGGTTGCACAGACTGCTGTCAGTTTTCATTACCTCGCCAGGTTTTTCAGAAATTCCACGACATTAATTGGAGTGACCGACAGTTCGACATGCGAGGTCTGCGGCACCGAGGAAGACATTGATCATCTATTATGCCGCTGCCGCCGATTTGCCTCTGAAAGACGAATGCTTTCTGATGTGATGCGACGACTGGACGATCGGCCGCTCTCCGTGCAGATGCTGCTGGAGTACCGTCCCCATCGCTCGTCGGCCAACAAGGCAGTTAAAGCGCTATTGGGTTTTTTAAGGACCACGGGCCTTTGTGAACGTCTGTGACTTTTGCGCAGTGCCAACGCCACAGAAGTGTCTGCGTATTTGTTGATCATTTCCTTTTTTTTTCTTGTTGTGGTGCTTTCTCTCTGCCTCTCTCATCTTTCTACTCCCCTTTCCCTTTTCCCACAGTGTAGGGTAGCCAACCGGACTGCTGTCTGGTTAACCTCCCTGCCTTCTCTCTTTTGTATTCCTTCCTTCCTTCCTTCCGTGACTATTCCTTGACTTTTCCAGACATGCCCAAATCCCCTGACTTTTCCAGGTTTTCCAGGTTGCTAGATACCCCCGCAGGAGCTTTCCCTGCCGTGCGTCTTCACTCACTACTTGCTTTCGCAAAAATTGATCTTGAGACACAAAAAAGCCTTTCAAAAGAAAAAAAGAACGAATATGCGAAATATACACAACAATACACTTCCAAAATTTCAGATAAAAAAAGGAATTTTTTTTCTATTTCGCCTTATCCTGTGCGCTTTAAAGTTACTGCATCAATACGTCGATATATCCAAACAGTCAAAAAGAAAGTTCGTTGCACCTGTAAAAGAGCACAATATACTTGCATATCGGCACAACTGTATCTTTGTGTCGTCTGCTGAAAGTCGGTGATATATTTCAAGCTATACTGTTCAGCTTGGGAGGATCTATAGTTCGCGAAAGATAGATTTCAAGTCTTCTGTTTCTAATCTTTATATGACGGTGGTCTCGTGGAATATGTCGCTTGGGCATTTTAGTAGTACTAGGGGCTCCAAAACAAACAACCAGTACAGAAGACTTCACCATTTCGTACGCTATCTTTTATTAGCTGCTCCTAAACTGCCAGCGTGGACGTTGGACTTTCGCCTACGATGTCGGTGAGTCACGGCGTATTTAGATAAAAAAAAGGGATGAATTATAATGCTAAGTAGACTGCTTACTCCAGGAGAGCAGTGATCTGCCTCTAAGATACCAGCATGCATTATGAAGCTCTACCAACTGCGTCGATGCGTTAATGCGTGTCCAAAAAAAAAAAAAAAAAAACGTACAATTAAGAGCAGGGGTCGGCAACCTGCGGCCCGCGGACCGCAAGCGGCCTGCAGGCCTTTCTTATGCGGCCCCTGGCACGACGTCAGAATCTCCCCCTTCCCTTGTCACTTCTTATCGCGATTGTAAAGAAGCTCTTTGAGTATAAAACAAACATCACTCCTCTTCCAGTTTTGAATAAACAATATTTCTTTTTCCAATTGTTTACATTATTCCCAATCCAACAAATTTTTTCTCCTTGCCTGTTAAGCCCCCGCCCGCCAAATAGCCATCTGGCTCCGGCCATGTCGGCTTCATGCAACCCCGGCCATTTGCCTCAAAAGGCTGCCGACCCCCACATTTAGGGAGTTGCGCATGTAGTCATAACACTGGAGAGCGGTGTGCTGTCCTAAATATAACACATTGCACTGTTTTTCTTTTTCTTTTTCTTTTTTTTTTTGTCGTAAGGGGTAAGCGACATTATGACCGGAATTCTCTCCAGCCCACCGGAAGTTGAGCGATCACTCGAATATTATGAAACCCAAATAAAAAATAAAAATTTACGCAAAAAAGCAGAAATGGTTCACGTTAGGAGTTGTACACGATACATATCATATCGGAGTATAACATTTGTAAAGATAAGGACCAATGAACTGCCAGGATATGCATTGAAACCTCGGTGATACGAATCTTGCGGGGTCACCAAAAATATTCGTATCATCCGAAATTCGTACCACCAGAATATATGGAAAATTATCACGCGACGAAGGAAAGATGGCGTACGTTTTCATTTATTGTTTCTCAGGGCCGCAGCAACGTCACGAACAGCTCTGAATGATTGCCACTGAAGTTTTACAGCGAAAGCTGTATATGGCTAGGAGAAACGAAAGACCGTTCGGCATCTGTGTCACGAGCGGTCTCCATTGGCTGTGCTATCAGTTACGTCGTTCTGAGCGTCGTACCCAAGCTGGCGCGCGAGCTTGGGATCGACGCTTGCAAGGTCAAACACTTGCAGCCACGGCGCGCCCTCTGGCGCGCCGAAGAAACGGCGTTGCGTGCAGAACAGCGTCGACGTGATTCCGGGAGCGCGTTCGCCGGGGCGAGCGCCCGCTTTGGGCGAGTTTCTCCAGCGGCACTTTGGCTTCGGCTGCGACCTCTGTGACCGCCTTTGGTTCGACCACAACCTGGCAACGATAATTGTGGAAGCCTTCAGTGCAGCGTCGGGTTGAACCCACTGCTAAACACTGGGGCCGCACATTTCAGCTTCGCTGGTTAACCATTTGTACGGAGTGCTTGGGCGGTGATTTTTTTTAGACGTCAGCGATTATACTTGCACTCGTAATACACGGCCCGTATGCGCTTGTGTAATTAATAAACCAGGTGTGTTGTGTGACCTGTGACAGCTAGTAGTCACTTCCTAATCTTAGTACGTTTTTCCTCAAGACAACAAAGTACTGTGCCGAAAGTGACTTAAGAAGCGCTTTGCACGCAATAAATACATGAAGGCCTGAAAATCTTACAACCACTCTCCTTTGTTGTTATTATTTTTTTATCGCGGTGCTGTTGGGGATGTTTTTCGGGAGATTTGCCGCCATGCAAGCACAATGGGAGAGTTGGCAGATGTGCGCGTCCCCAACAGTGGTGCATGTTCACATTGTGAGGCCTAGCTCCTTCGCCATGACCATCCGCTTAATGTTTCGGTCCTCGTCCACCTTTCATAGGATGTCTGATGCGCGAGGACATGGCTTGAATCGGCGTGGCAGCCACGTGTCGATGGGTTAATAAAAGAACAAAAAAAAAGCACCGCAACGTCAATGTCATCTGTACTCTAAACGTGAAGGCACACGAAGGTGCATTCGTGCCTCC
>JALIZH010026301.1:0-55371 GCA_030522465.1 Rhipicephalus appendiculatus
TGCAAGGTACCTGTGTCAACAATCCTTTGAGACGTCTTTTGAACTCTACACTACCCCAGTGCTGAGTGAAGGCGATAATTATCTGTTATATCTCGATCATAAGCATTTGCACGGCTTCATTTTCTTCAAAGAAAGATCGCGGTTACAATCCTATTAAGCGTCCTGGTTCGCCAAGGAAATACGGTACTCAATGCAATCGCGCGTCAATCCTCGTCACCCTGCTCGTACGAGATAGATATTAAGAAGCGCAATACAGAATCAGAGGGATATATTAATCCATGCGACTTTCATAGGGGATATTGACTACAAAAATCGCGTTAAAAAACTGTCGTAGCATTCGACCGATACGCACGAAAACTAGCAAAGTTCTCGCGGCCTGAAAACGACAGCAGTTGCCATCAGAAAACCGTTTCATTGACGGTTACGATCTGCCGATTTATCTGTTTCAAACAGCTAGATTACCGGCAAATGCAAGCTCACGCCCTAGAACATTTTTTTTTTTTTTTGTGTGTGTTACGTAAAAATAGGCCGTCAGCACTGCTGGAACGACACGCGTGCCATCGGAAGTTCGAGAAATAACAGTTCTCGACCTTGAGCTCAGGTTGTCATGCATTTAATATTAACGCTGCTGATATCTTATTCTCTGTACAGCGCATCACAGTCACGTAAGGGTTTATTTTTATTTGAGGCCTATAGGGCCAACTAGTCAAATTTCGCAGTTACAAAATGGTCTATGCGCGTCGTCTGCTGGCACACTGGGCAGCGAACTAAATTTGAGATTGTTTACTTTTTGTATGCGCCTTGTCTTCGTTACGAAAACATTCTCAAAGTTCCAAGCTTAATTCGTATGATTGGTACGACGAAAGAGAATGCAAATATTGTCTAAAAGGAGCGGGGCTTTCGGACGCGACGTACCAGCGAAAAAAAAAAAAGGAAGCGTCGCCTGCGGCGGCCACTCCGGTGGGTGGCCTTTCTTTTTACTGTGGCGCCCCTAGCGGCCGCCGTTGGCTCTATATTAAACTGAGGCGGCAGTTTCGTGACCAGAAAAGCTATTGAGGGACTATGGTATTACCGACACCAGAAGCATTAGGCTAATATGTAGCGCTTGTGCTTGCGAGGATGGTAGCCCTGGATAATGCTAAGCAGACCAACTTCAGTAGATGGCCCCTAACTGCAATTGACGATAAGCCGACGTGAAGTCTATATAACAGGAGTACATATGTAATGTTTACAAAATTAATAGCCAGCAATGCAACCGCAATTGACGTTTCACCAACGTTACACCGGCAGAGGGTCTTTTTCCAAAGCAGCCTCGAGACCTGATGTCGATTTGCGTTGGAATATGTGTTTTTCAATACAAAATGATAGCGTTTCATTCCCTCGGGGACCCGCATATCTATTCTTTGCATTCATCGGGTCAACGCTGCCGATGTAATTTTTTTTTAACGCTCTCGCGTTGACATTGCCAATGTCTGTTCTCGCTGTTCCTTAGTAGATACACACGCCGGCGCATACACGCCGGCTTGGTCATTCAAGACTGGGCGAGGCGCTTCCCCGTTTCGTGCCGTTTTGCCGTTTGGGGTGACATCGGCGACATCGATCATTTTATTTGGCTGTGCCCGTAGTTTGATAGGGAAAGAACAGCGATGGTACGCAGCTTGCAAAAAGATTGTCACAAGCACGGGACATTTGAAGATGTCATTTTTCCTGAAGGGCCCACGGCAACGAGGAGCGTGCCACGCATTCTCATGGCTTTCCTGCGAGATACTGGGCTGTGTGACATTTGGTGACGGACCCCTATAATTCAGGAGATGCTCAGGCGGAAAAATTGCCGGCCATTTAGGCTCGGCTAACCCCGCCTGTTGTAACACCACAAGCACCACCTAGATATATATTGTCAAACGCCTGTGGCGCATACCCACATACCCCGTGGTATACGAGTATGTGCCACACGTGTCTGGAAGAAGGGGTTTGACGACGTATGCGACGGTATTTTTACGTTTTTCATGTCGTGACCAGCCAGACATGTCGATCAAATTCTCTTACCCTCCCATACCAATTTTGGTCAACCCCAAGTTAAGGAGGGGTCACAGGAGCACCCAGACGTAGGCGGCTAAATAGATGCGTAGATAGAAACGCTCAAAATGCCTGCTGTACGCTAAGAAATGCTTCGCATTCAAAGTTAGTTAATGTTCATTGAACATTGATAAATTAGAGCTTGCACAATGTCTGCTGGTGTTTTGTGGCTATAGCAACAGAACTGTCAATTGGGCGAGTTGGTGTGCTTCCATCGTGAAAGAATATTAGCGCGACAAAAACGAGGACGAGAATAGAATAGACAGACTACAGCGCTGACTCGCAACTAAATTTTATTCCGAAAAGAAGCGGAATAAATAGCATCTGGAAAACCTAAGAAAAGAAACAACCATCGCGCATGCTCAATGTAACAAAACAAACAAAAGGCCATGTGGCTGATGAGATGTGGGCGTGACGCAAGCTATCCGTAAGGTATGATACTTTTGCATCTGATAGTGCTAACGAAGGCTGGCTGATACAATTATCACCTTCCAGGGAGATGTAAAACGCCTCCATGATCTTCCGTGAGCGCTGGTCTCTGCGGCAATGCAAGATTTCTGTTTTATCAAAACAATGTTTACAAGCACTTCTTTCACAAATGAATGGCTTATGAACAGCTCGCCATAGAACGGCAAGCTATTCATAAGCACCATTTGCCGCTCGCGGTACGCAGATCTCGGAGCAACTTGAGTGTGTTTTCTATCACGCAACGCTTTTACATTTTCTTTCAAATTGAAATCTGCCGTTGAGACGCGCACGAAAAAGTGGCCACCTTCTGTATCCACTCATAAATGTAGAAGGAAAAAAAAAACACCGGGCGCACATGGCCTCAGACGCCACCACGTGGCAGAAGACGCAAAGGGGTCATTCCACGTGCCGCAGTTTAAAAGAAAATGAAGTATATAACAACGTCGGCTTCTGCATTCTGGACACTTGTAGCGCGTTGCTCAAATACAAACATGTAACAACTATGACAGTTGTTAGTTCATGCTTGTCCTGTGTTTCTCCATGCGTTCATTTCGAGCGTCCTTCTTTGTGTTGCAGCGGCGCGCTGCAAGTATCGAGCTGCTCGTCGTTCTTCGTGTGACATTTTAATTTCTTGCTATTGCATTCATGGCTTCGCCCTAGTGGCGAAACTGTGAGTTTTTCCTTTCACGAATTAGCGAAGGGCCCACTACGCGTCCGTAAGGCAACACGCTAGCTTCGCAGCTACAAACTATCTTGATGTTTTTGCTGGTGATGATGATTAAGTATGTCTGAGTGCTTTGTAACGGGTGGGCCTTTGAAACATCCCCTCGTTGCGCAATTCACATGTTTGGACGCCTGGCGCGATTCTACGCTTCTGCCACGCAATATTACATTCGTTAAGAAGACTCCTCCAACCACATGACATTCATATAGTGTTTTCTTTTTTCCAAAGCAATTTCAAGCAATAGCGCGGCCCTGTGGTCGAACACCTACTTGCCACGCAGACAGCCTGGATTGGATTTTCACTAGAAAACGAAACATTTTCTATTTCTTTTATTTGAATCATTCGTCAGTTTTTCGGTCATGGACAAAGTGCCGATTTTTCGCTCACAACCAATGACGCCGACATCGGAACTGCGACAAAAATAGCTGCTTAACGCTATCACGTTAAAGCATTGATGCCATTCAAACTGCATACTAGCAGCGTCGTTGCAACAGAATATGGATGGGTGCAATTATTGATTTCTATTTTGCTGCAATTTCGGCTCATTCCTTTTGCATAGTGAGTCTTTCTGCACTCTCTTTAGAATTGATAAAAAACAATTATCGTAAGCCATATCGGCACAGCACCGGAAGTTATGAATATGTGAATTGGAAGAATGTTGCACCCCCTGACTGCAAAATTCAATTATGTTTGCACTAAAATGAAATTTACTCATATTGCTTAGAAGTTGGTAGATGATAGGAAGATATCTAAAAAGGCAGACTGTCATACTAGAAGAAACACGCCAGAGAGAGAGAGAAATGAAATCCACTGGCCGCCATGAATAGAGAGTTATTGAGTGAAAAGACGGTGAAATACGAAACGCAATCCATGGATCTTCAACTTCAGCTTGTGCATTTCTGAATCTGCATTTTGAACCTCCCATTTCTCACCACTAGGACACAGAATAGTGGCACCAGAAACATAAGCACTGATCTGACTTTCACGCAAATCGTTTCGTAGGCAAAATAGAGTTAACTCCCAAAACCCCTGTACAGCGACCACCACATCATTCAAGTCACTATAGCTCACACTGGCAAGGCAGTCAATGTTGGAGCGGCCCGGATAACGGAGTGGAAGTTATGCAGATACGAGCTAGATCTCGAGACCACCATCGATAACGTAGACAACTGGCTGATAGAAGTCCTCGACACAGTACAATTCCACACCAAGAGACTAAAACAGAACGGAGAAGCGCAAGCCATCCCCATACACGTCCTCCTCCTCTGGGAAGCCAGAAGAGCTTGTCTCAAGAAATGAAAGAGAAAGAAGCGAATAGCCTTCATCTACGCGCATACATTACGAATACTAAACTGGTACGCACTCCGCGACAAATGACAGGGAACGCTAACCACAAAGACAACGCGACACATCTTGCACGCACTCCTCGAAAATGGCCCGTAGTGTTGTCATCCATTGGCAGATTCAGACCACTTTTGGTAGCAATTTTTCTGCTCCATGCGGAGCAAATCTGTTCCATTGGCTGCAGGTCCTCAGGTTCGCTAACGTGCGTGATACGGTTTGAGGCGCACGACATGGACGACTTCAGGTCACGCACGGCGCCGTTGAGAGTTCGTAATGCCGTCCGGGACAACCTCGTAGTCCAGAGTGCCTAGACGCCGGAGCACTTTGTACGGCCCGAAGTATCGCCGAAGAAGCTTTTCACAAAGTCCACGTCGGCGTATGGGTGTCCAGACCCACACACGATCGCCAGGCTGGTATTCCACGAAGCGTCGTCGAAGGTTGTAGCGACGGCTGTCGGTCTTTTGCTGGCACTGGATACGCAGACGAGCGAGTTGCCGGGCTTCTTCGGCGCGCTGTAGGTAGGCGGTGACGTCGACGTTTTCTTCCTCGGTGACGTTTGGTAACATCGCGTCGAGCGTCGTTGTCGGGCTGCGTCCGTAGACCAACTTGTATGGCGTCACCTGTGTCGTTTCTTGCACGGCCGTGTTGTACGCGAAGGTCACATACGGAAGGATGGCATCCCACGTCTTGTGCTCGACGTCGACGTACATGGCCAGCACGTCGGCGATGGTCTTGTTGAGACGCTCGGTGAGGCCATTGGTCTGTGGGTGGTAGGCGTTGGTCCGGCGGTGGCTCGTCTGGCTGTATCTCAAGATCGCCTGAGTTAGCTCCGCAGTAAAGGCCGTACCTCTGTCGGTGATGAGAACCTCTGGGGCGGCATGACGCAGGACGATTCTCTCGACGAAGAACTTGGCTGCCTCGGCGGCGCTTCCTTTGGGCAGGGCCTTTGTTTCGGCGTAGCGGGTGAGGTAGTGGGTTGCCACGACGATCCATTTATTTCCGCTAGTCGACGTTGGGAACGGCCCCAGGAGGTCCATCCCGATCTGCTGGAACGGTCGCTGAGGAGGCTCGATCGGCTGAAGGAAGCCTGCTGGTCTTGTGGGCGGTGTCTTCCGTCGCTGACAGTCTCGGCACGTCCTTACGTAGCGGGCGACGTCGGCGGCAAGGCGCGGCCAGTAGTACTTTTCCTGTACTCTTGCGAGCGTGCGGGAAAGTCCGAGGTGTCCAGCCGTCGGGTCATCGTGTAGTGCCTGGAGGACTTCTGGACGCATTGCTGATGGCACTACGAGAAGGTAGTTGGCTCGAAGCGGCGAGAAATTCTTCTTTATGAGAACGCTGTTTCGCAAGAGAAACGATGCGAGTCCTCGCTTGAATGCCTTCGGAACAATGGCTGTCTTGCCTTCGAGGTACTCCATAAGGCCCCCTGAGTTCCGGGTCGGCTCGCTGTCGTTCGACGAAGTCGTCAGTACTTATGTTTCCCAAGAAGAAGTCATCCTCGTGGTTGTCCTGCGGCGGCGGGTCGACGGGGGCGCGAGACAAGCAGTCGGCGTCCGAATGTTTTCGGCCGCACTTGTAAACGACTGTGATGTCGAATTCTTGAAGCCTTAGACTCCATCTTGCGAGACGACCTGAAGGGTCCTTCAAGTTAGCTAGCCAACACAAGGCGTGGTGGTCGCTCACAACTTTGAAGGGCCTGCCATAGAGGTAGGGGCGAAACTTTGACGTAGCCCAGATGATGGCGAGGCACTCCTTTTCTGTTGTGGAATAGTTGGCCTCTGCCTTGGATAGCGACCGGCTAGCATAACTGATGACCCTTTCCACGCCGGCAGTTCTCTGGACAAGAACGGCGCCGAGTCCTACGCTGCTTGCGTCGGAGTGGATTTCCGTGTCGGCGTGTTCGTCGAAATGCGCAAGTACTGGAGGCGTTTGCAGGCGTCGTTTCAATTCTTGAAATGCTTCGACTTGCGCCGCTCCCCACTTAAATTCTACGTCATTTTTCGTGAGCTGACTTAGTGGCTCGGCGATTCGTGAAAATTCCTTGACGAACCGTCTATAATAGGCGCACAAGCCGAGAAATCGACGCACGTCCTTCTTGTCGGCAGGTGGCGGGAACGTAGCGATGGCGGCTGTCTTCTGAGGGTCGGGGCGTACTCCGGACTTGCTTATCACGTGGCCCAAGAACAAGAGTTCCTCGTAGGCGAAGCGGCACTTTTGAGGCTTCAGGGTAAGTCCGGAGGTCTTGATTGCTTGAAGTACAGCTTCAAGGCGCCGCAGATGTTCGTCGAAGTTCGAGGAAAACACAACGACGTCGTCCAAGTACACAAGGCAAGTCTGCCACTTTAAGCCGGCCAGTACGGTATCCATAACGCGTTGGAAGGTCGCGGGGGCCGAGCAAAGACCAAAAGGCATTACCTTGAACTCGAACAGGCCGTCTGGAGTTATGAAAGCAGTTTTTTCTCGGTCTCTCTCGTCGACTTCGATTTGCCAGTAGCCTGTCTTGAGGTCCATCGACGAAAAGTACTTCGCGTTGTGGAGTCGATCCAGGGCATCGTCTATCCGTGGGAGGGGGTACACGTCCTTCTTCGTGATCTTGTTCTGGTGACGACAGTCGACACAGAAACGTAGCGTCCCGTCCTTCTTCTTCGCCAACACCACGGGAGACGCCCAGGGACTCTTGGACGGCTGGATTATGTCGTCGCGTAGCATTTCGTCGACTTGCTTCTCTACGGCTTCGCGTTCTCGCGTTGAAATTCGATACGGGCTCTGACGGACTGGTCGGGCACTTTCTTCGGTTATGATACGATGTTTGGCGACTGGGGTCTGTCGAATTCTTGACGACGATGAGAAGCAGTCCTTGAATTGCAGGAGCAGATTTTTGAGCTGGTCTTGCTTCTGCTTTGGGAGACTGGGGTTGACGTCGAAATCTGTTTCGGGACCTCGATTGGTCGAAAAATGTTCGGCAGTATCGGAGAGGGCGAAAGCATTGCTGGTATCCACGAATTTCTCGATGTAGGCGACCGTCGTACCAGTGTTGAGGTGCCTATATTCGTGGCTGAAGTTTGTCAGCAGTACCTTTGCTTTGCCGTCGCGCAACTCGGCGATGCCCCTTGCGACACAAATTTGACGGTTCACAAGCAGGTGCTGATCGACGACGCCTTCAAGGTTAGCGGGTATTTCGGTGCCCACGGAAATGACGACGCTGGAGAGAAGCGGAACGGTGACCTGCTCTTCTATTACATTCAAGGCATGATTCTCCGGCGTTGTGTGGGGTGGCAACGCTTTTTCTGAAGTCAGTGTTATCGACTCAGACCTCAGGTCGATGACGGCGCCGTGTTGACTTAGGAAGTCCATCCCCAGTATCACATCCCTGGAGCAGTGCTGCAGAATTAGAAAGCTGGCGGGATAAGTCCGGTTATTGATGGTGACTCTTGCTGTGCAAACACCGGCCGGCGTTATTAGATGACCCCCAGCGGTTCGGATTTCAGGGCCTTGCCAAGCAGTTTTCACTTTCTTCAACTTCGTCGCGAAAGGCCCACTGACGACGGAATAGTCGTCTCCAGTGTCGACGAGAGCGGTGACGTTGTGGCCGTCGAATATTACGTCGAGATCGCTGGTTCGTCGTCGTGCGTTGCGGTTGGGTCGCGGCGTCGGATCACGGCTGCGTCGAAATGTTGCTCTGCTTCCATGTTGCGTCGTCACGTCTTCGTCGGACCACGATGTTTCGTCAGCAGGGCTTCGACTACTTCCCGTCGTGTTCTGCAGGTTTCGTCGCGTTGTCGTCGTCGGCGGCCACGGAGGATCTTCGGCATTTCGTCGTACAGCAACCGCACCTCCATCGGTTGCATGCCCTTAGTTTCCCGGATACGGGCTAGGCGACCGTCCCCGGCTTGGGCCGGTGTACTGCCGGCGGTGCGGTGAGGTGTAGCGGCCTGGTGACGGCGATCGAGAAGGACTTCGCGGCGTCCATTGCGCTCCTGCCAGGTAGTCGGCGATGTCTTGCGGTCGTTCACCCCGCTGTGGACGAGGCGCGTTGACGGCGAAACCTCGTAGCCCCATCTGTCGGTACTGGCACCGGCGGTAGGTGTGGCCAGCTTCTCCACAGTGGTAACAAAGTGGGCGGTGGTCAGGGGCGCGCCAAACGTCGGTCTTTCTAGGAGTGTAGCGTTGACCGGCGGGTGGACGATATGGCGTCGGTGGCGGTGGCGTCTGGCGGCGGAACTGCGGCGGTGCGACGTCTTCACGTGGGCGCGGCGGGGGAGCGTTACGACGTGCTGCGGCAGCGTAGCTCATGGCCTCCGGTTGAGGCTGCGGTGGTTCGGGGATTCCGAGAGATTGCCGGACTTCCTCACGAATGATATTAGTGATTGAGTCCACCTGAGGAGGCGATGACGGGAACATGCGGCGCAGTTCTTCTCGCACAATGGCCCTTATCGTCTCGCGCAGGTCGTCGGAGCGGAGCCCTTGGACTTCGGTGATGTGTGGCGTGGAACGACGATCGTATTGCCGGTTGCGCATGTCTAGCGTCTTCTCGATTGTCGTTGCTTCAGCGACAAATTCTTGGACACTGGTAGGTGGGTTCCGCATCAGTCCCACAAAGAGCTCCTGCTTGACCCCTCGCATGAGGAGGCGAACTTTCTTCTCTTCGGGCATAGCAGGGTCGGCGTGGCGGAACAGTCGCGTCATTTCTTCTACGAAGATGGTTACGTGTTCGTAGGGCAGCTGCACCCGTGCCTCAAGCAATGTCGCGGCCCTTTCTTTTCGGACGACGCTCGTGAACGTCTCCAAAAAAGTGCTGCGAAACAGGTCCCATGTACGAATTGTGGACTCCCGATTCTCGAGCCATGTCCTTGCTGCTTCTTCCAGGTAAAAGTATACGTGGCACAGCTTGTCCTCGGAGTTCCAGTTGTTGTACGTTGAGACCCTCTCGAACGTCTCTAGCCAGGTTTCAGGGTCTTCACACGGCGAACCACGGAATGTCGGCGGCTCCCTGGGCGGCTGCATCACGATCGCTTCAGGGGGGCACTTCGGCCGTCATCGTGCCTTTTGTCTTCGTGGCTTTTGGCGTGGCAGGCAGGGGTCCGTATTGTGGTGCCTGTCCTTGTAGTCTCCGGCTAGCTCGACTTTCCTTAATGGTGTCGGTTTCTTCTTGGCGACTTGGACTGGGTTCACGGCTTGACGGGGGGCGTCCGGAACATGAACGCACAACACCTCCACCAGATGTCACGTGGTCGTGACGTCGACGAAGGCAGCAGGCGACGTGTCCAATAAGAAACTGTTTATTAGGCCGAACTTGTGGCCGGTAAACGGAAAGTAAGATTACAGCAATGCACGCTGGCACTGATAGCGGCGAACGGAGCGTCGGCCGTCGATCAACTGACGAGCGGTGAAGCGCGCCGGCATTTATAAGCGTGGCATCGAATATTCCAGCCTTATCGCTGGTTGTCGCGCAAGCTCTGGAATAAGCTCGAGTGTTCGCGCTTCGCGCGCAATCTTAACAAAATGATCTATAACAATCGCGAAGCTTCTCGAACAAAGAGGCGCGGTTTGCGATGAGCGTTGCTCACAGTCTTTGTGGGCGAAAACCGAATACAGCGACTGTGAAAATTAGAAACGCGCGTGGCAGTATGGTGAACATAAAGGACAAGTGGTAATATGGGCTAGTTTTACTTTGTTAAACAGATTATTAATGAGAACTAACAGACAATGATGCCAAGTAAAGTATAGGGGACGTTATTAGAAGTAATTGTAATGTAAATGTGAAGAAAGGAAAGTGGACGAAAAAGATAACTTGCCACCGGCAGGATCCGAACCTGCGACCTTCGAATAACGCGTCCGATGCTCTACCACTGAGCTACGGTGGCGGTCATCCCCCCGTCCACTTTTTAGGGTATATATATTCATTTAAACATGGGAGCGTCAGTCAGCGCCGCCTGTTGCCATTGCGGCGAGTGTAGAACACCCTTTTTGCCAGTAGGCGTCACGTAGTACGTGATCTTATTACGAGCTGGCAGCTGACCAATAATCCCTCGCATACCACCTGAAGGCAACAAGTCTGCCAGAACGAGACCCTCGGCTATGAACGAAGGAAAGAAGTGTGAACTTAAGGGCTCGTTTTACTTTGTTAAACACATTATTAATGAGAACTAACAGGCAATTATGCCACCGTAGCTCAGTGGTTTTTTGGAGCGGGGCGGGTAAAATCAATACATTGACTGAGAAGAAGGAGAAGAAGGTGGCTTTCGCCTTCCGGTCATCTTAGGGGAATGCACAAGGAACCTTGCGAATTTTTAAATTCAACGTATCTAAACAATCACTCAAGTATCTGCAGCCCATATTGTAGACACTGAGCACGGGGCCGACGATCAAGAGGTCGCACAGGAACATTCTGAGATGGTATCGCAGGATGCTAAAGGCAGCGCCTTTTCCATACTGCGGTAGATAAGCACCATTAGCCGGCGGGAAGCGCGCGCGGACGATCGTCGCAGCGCGCGCTTTTTGCTACTGAATATCACAGCCCCGACGCAGTAGCGAAAATCGTCGTCGCGGAAGTGCTTGTTGTACACATGACTCGTAGCCGATCGCTGCTTGGCGGTTCTTAGCACCACAACCCACCCTTCGCACAGTTTCTTGTCCCACGGGCACCGGTGCAGGCTTATACCGGACTTCGTTGCGTACGTCCGGCACTACGGCGCCGAGCAGTAAGAGTAGCATGTTCATCGCTTTCGGAGGCAGCCACTCCTGTTACAATGGGTTCAGTTGGGTTCAAAATGCGAGAAAACCTCCGTATTCTTACCGACCGCAGCTCAGGTGGAGCTTGAAACTCATTTATAAAGCACGCGGCAGCGCTCTGCAAGCAGCCGACGCGGCCGCCGAGATCGCGTGATCCTGCCAAGCACGTCACGCCGACGGTGGCGCCGGCGTTTCCAGTGGTGGCCCTCGAGGTCAATTGAGGACTGCCACTGCGAAGGCACGTCGATCCGCGTAGTCTGCCGCATCTACGAAACAAATGCGTCCTCCATTTTTCTCGGAACAGAATCAGAATCACAATCAGAAATGGTGTTATTTAGTCATCGAGTCAATTACAGAATGTGTGTATACAGAAGGAGGTCCCATAATCAGAGTCTGAATCGGGACCTCCTACAGTAGTGAACATAGAAAAAATTAATTGTTGCAGTAAACAGTGGTATAGAAAACAAGCAATAAAATGCATCGCAGGCAAGAAAAGAGTTCTACTTAAGAGACACAATAGCAGAAAGCAGCAATAAAAACCGAAATTAGACAACATAAAATATAAAGGTAATTCAAATCTCCTAGACGTTTTTCAGATAAATACATGGTGAAAGATAGTAAAAAATACAGTGAGATCTAATTTCAGCTATATAGGATGATGATGCGATGCTTCATCAACAGTAGGTTGTGAGAAGGCATGAAAGGCACCGGGAGTAATACAGGTGACCAAAACCATCCAGATTATATAATGGACGCGAGCAAAGTTTTCAGATCTTTTTTTGAACACGCCGATTGATTGCGAGGTTTTGATTCTTGAAAGTATGGTATTCCAGAGACGGATTCCGGTGAAGTGGGCTGTTTGTTTGCCATAGTTAGTATGAACTATAGGTAACATAAAATGGCGATTGTGTGCACACCTTGTCAACTTTGTATTCTCTAGACTAGATGGAGGGATTATAAACAAAGGAAGCTGATTTTTTACTTGCTTGAAAAATAGTAATCCTAGATTATATTTGAAGGTGTTGTCGACCGTTAGGATGTTGTTGGCATGCAGGAGTGATTTAGCATCACTGCGATAATGACTGCAGGTAAGTATTCTAATGGAGTGGTTTTGCATAGTTTGAAGGGAGGCGAGATGACTACAATTGCCCCAAGATGTGATACAGTAATTAATATGAGAACGAATAAAGGCATAGTACGATGAAAGTAATGTAGGTTGTGAAAATATATCGAGGGATTTAATTAAAACACCTATGCCGTAAGCCATTTTTTTTTCGCAGGTAGGCCACATGCGAATCAAATTTCAGATGGCGGAGCAGTTTAATTCCCAAGAAGGTCGCCTCATCGTCTGCTGCGATTGCGAATTGATTTAGAAATATTGGAGGGATATAATTATGTTCACGTTGGTGAGAACGGAAAACAACAAATTTTGTTTTAGTGGGATTGATTTGCAATTTATTATGAATACACCAAGCAGTTAAGCTTGAAAGGTCATGATTGAGTTTCTGTGTCAGAGAACACTTCCTCGTCATGTCAAGAACGAGAGGCATACCACTCGTCTATCATGGACCCTATCTTAGGGTCACCCTCAACGGAACGAGCATCCTGAAAGTGTACTAGGGCCACAAAGACGGCTCTTCGGCAGCCACCCTTTCTCGTATACAGCGACCGCTATCATGCTTACGCGTCTTGTAAGTAAGGTTGCAAGCCATACAAGCGTTATTGACACGCTATGCGTGAAGCAAGCGTTCCTGACCAGTGGAACAACATACAGCAAACCGTAAGTCTCGCTGACGATTGTAGACGTGGAGGAACTTAACATCCTTATGCGGAAAGCCATCAATATCACCCAGAGACATGCATCCACGGCTTCGACTACGATACTCCTGAGGATGGGCATGCACGACGCACGGCAAGGACTAGCCAAAGCGCGCAAAGATAGTCAATAAGAACGCCTAAAGCTTACGCACACCTGAAGATCGGTGCTGCCACGGCTGAGTTACGGCAAAATCTTTATACCCGCCACTGAAAGAAAAGAAGAAATATCTCGGACATTTGTGATTCCGTGTGCATAAGCACCCATACCGGGAAATATGCACCCGACTTACCACAAGGAACGTAGTCAAGCTCAAGTTGGTACCATACGGCGCAGACACGGGCAAGTTCCCGACGCCGGATACACCGATGCAAGCAAATAGGCGCAAGAAAACGTTTACGCCCTGAACGTCGTAACATATGCACAGTGCTGATAGGTAGTTTATTCCACAGTCCACGCAGAACACCTCCCCGCCCCCCACTGCGGAAGTGGTGGCGACCCTCCTCGCGACGTCCACGTGCATGGACGCAGCAGTTGTCTTTTCCTATTTTCAAGCAGCCATAAGGAATGGCGCTACATGTCTTGTATCGACCGATGTAGTTAAGATCGATGTAGGTAAGACCCTCAGAAGACTCCAAAGCAATTCTTAAATCCACGGAATACTCATGCACAGGCTTCACCTAACGCTGCACAGATACCGTTGTCCTAAGTGCGGCGTACCGGACACCTAATTCTCGAATGTCCATGGCTATTAGACTCCAACGCTTAGCCATATCTGCAAGACTACAACGCCGAAAACGAAACCGAAGACATCATTGCAACTTCAGAGGCCGAGCTCGTCTCCGTTGACCTGGATCAATAACGACACCCCGTCTCCAGGGCGAAGGAGGCAGCTAAGGTCAGAGGGTTCCTGGAATGAGGAAGCCTACAACAGAAATATTGGACAAGTGGGGCCTGCCCGGATATACTGTTTCCAAATAAACATTTGTATTCAAGTAACAAATAAAGCTCTACCAATCCTTCAAGTAATACAGCAAATCACGAAAGGAACATTTTCATTACAACGAATATATCAAGCAAAGATGGCCTTCAAGCTTCATCCACATCTGTGATGTTCCAGTCTGTAAACACTTTGCGGCGTCTCCTACGGCCAACAGCTTGCAAATGGCAGGCCAGGGAACTTCGTTGAATGTCTGCTTTGGTATTTCAGAGTCTGAAACCGCTTTTCTTTCACCTTCACGTTACACCGTAATCGAAGATATTTCAAGCTGACGTATCTCCGCTTCATAAATAAAAGGCTAAAACAAATCTTCCAGACCTTTTAGAGGTGTACACAAAGCACTGACGAGCCTGAACGGAAGCTGCTTCCGGTATCTTGCCTTCCTGACTTCTTCCGTCACTTTGTCCATACGAGTACATGCATAGTTTATAATACATACTATTCGCTGCGTACTATCACAAGTTCAACCGTCGCCTCACTTAGGGAACAGCGCGAGCACGAACAACGCATCCGATCGGACGCGTTGTTCGGGGCTCGCGGGTTCGGTCCCTGCCGGTGGCGGGTTGTCTTTTCGTCCACTTTTCTTTCTTCCCTGTGGTCTCCTTATCACTGATAGTTCTCATTAATATTGTGTTCAACAAAGCAAACGAGCCCTTAAATTTACAGTTCTTTATATATATATATATATATATATATATATATATATATATATATATATATATATATAGTCAAGAACTGCAGGAGCACACTTACGAAAATTGAATATTTTTTACTGGTTAACGTTTCGGCCGTGGCACGGCCTTCGTCAAAATGAAAAGAATTACAAGCATGTGGCCGCTTTTATGGGCATGAACACGTGGGTACAAAACACGTGGGATCAACACGTGAATGTTTAAAAGGATTAAACCAACCATGATAACAACACCAAAACAAGGGGGGAAATAAATAAATAAAGAAAGGGGAAAAAAACAATTCATAAATTTAATAAAGCACATTGGATCACGGGCATGAAAAAGGCATTTACAACGATGAGCCATTGACCACGGTAGTCACAATGACTGTACATGAATGTACAAAAAATGATGGCGATTGTTATATAATGAAAATGTTCCGCACGTTTCGTTAAATATATCGAAAAAATGCTATCAGGGAATCACAGAAAGACACGACACTTTTCCAGCGCTCTCATTGATGCCGGCCGACACAGTGTTGAATTTATGGATTAAAAAGGATTCTCTAATTTCGCGATCATGGTGCGATTTGAAGCCTGATTGTAATAGCGTCACCATGATCTTGTCAAACGAATGACCTGGCAGATGAACATGTTTAGACAATGGGAGATGTGGCAAACTGTTAGCGTGTGCTCTGTGATTGTTGAAACAGATGCGAAATGATGTTTCGGTCTGACCGATGTATTGCATATGACATACTGAGCATTCTAGTAAGTAGATGACGTTGGTGCTGTCGCAGCTGAAGTCCCCGTTAATCTTAAGTGAACAATTAGATGCCGTGCTTTTAGCAGTTGTCGCAGTGGTCATATGCGCACAAACTTTACATCGTGGTTTGTTACAGGGATGACAACCAGCAGGAGCAACAAGTTTAGTTTTAGAAGAAGTCACAATATCGCGCAGGTTCCTTGATCTCCGATAAACTACTCGGGGTGATTCCGTGAAAATGTGCTTAAGCCGATCGCTCTGTGTCAATAAGTTGTAATGTTTACTGAGAATGCGTGACACGTTATGAATAGATGCAGAATGCGTTAAAATGAGGTTAGTTCGTGAGGTTGGCGCCAATCGCTTGTCATTACTGATGAGATCTTTACGATCGAGACAGTCGGCCCGCTGGAGAGCGTCGTCAATTATACGTGAAGGATATTGTTGATCGGTTAGCGCTTTACAGACCTGGTCACAGTTGCGAGCGAATTCACTGTCGTCCGAACAAATTCTTTTAAAACGGATAGCTTGGCTATAGGGGATACTTGTTTTGCAATGTTTGACATGGCTGCTTTTAAAATGGAGATATCGTTGTCGGTCAGTGGGCTTCCTGTAAAGGTTCGTCATTAGTTTACCATTGCACAAAAGATACAGTGACGTCAAGGAAGTTTATGCTGACAGGTGAATAAGAGTGGGAAAAGGAAATTGATGGTTCTGCGTTATTAAAGTCAGCAATGAAAGAAAGTAACGCAGCTTCACCGTGGTGCCAAATTAAGAAAAATGTCGTCGATGAAGCGTTTGTAATAAAGTGGCTTAAGATTACGAGTGGCGAGGAAATTATTTTCTAAAATGCCCATGAAGATGTTCGCATAATTGGGACCTATTTTCGTGCCCATCGAGGTGCCGCTGCTTTGAACGTAATGTTCACCGTAAAATTCAAAGTTGTTAAGTTCGAGGATCAGTGATAAAATAATGCCTAAGGTGGAACCGTCAATAGGTTTGTCATCTACCGAGTCGTTATATGCATGGATTACAGACCGAATCCCGTCCGCATGGGGAATGTTCGTGTACAACGACGCCACGTCTAGTGTGACCAAAAGAGCATCACTTGGAACACGCATGTCAACTATATCACACAGAAAGTGGTTAGTGTCCTTGATATATGAAGAAAAGCTAGGAGGAATAGAACTGATTAGGCTGTCTACATAGCGAGACAGGCTTTCAGTAATGGTTCCTATTCCTGATACTATTGGTCGGCCTGGATTGTTCTGTTTATAAATTTTAGGGAGCAGATAAAATCTGCCAGCTACCGGAGTCAGGGGGACTAATGATTTAAGCGCAGATGCTGGAATTTTATTTTCTTTTGCTAGGTCTTCTAAAGTTTCTTTTACTTTGGTCTTGAATTCTTCGGTCGGGTCGTAACTCAAATGCCTGTAAAATACGTGGTCATTCAATTGTCTGTAGGCCTCACGTATGTAATCACCTTTATCCATCACAACAACTGCACCACCTTTATCAGCCGGTTTAATGACGATGCGGCTAGCCAGGGTTTTGATTGCTTCCCTTTCTTTGGCGCTAAGGTTACGGTGGAATGGCGATTGGCTTTTTGTATGCTTCGAATACATCGCGCTGCACTGCTCGGATATAAATATCCAGACATTTATCCCTCTGTGAGGGAGGAGTCCAGTGCTTAGTAGAAAAAAACGTTGTTTTATTAGATGCAGGCCGATCATGGAAGTATTCACGTAAACGCATGCTTCTTTCAAAATTGTGTAAGTCACTGATTAGCTGGAATTCGTTGTAGCCGCCAGTGGCAGGACAAAAGTTTAAACCACGGGAAAGAACACTCAGCTCTTCCATCGATAACGTGGTACTAGAAAATATTTACTATATTATCAGTATCTGCGGACGACAAATGCGCTGAAGACGTTGCATCATTGGGAGTACTGACGCTAGTGCAAATGTTATCGCGCATCAGTTTTTTTATATTTCTTGTCGCTGAGCTCGCGAATCTTTTTCTTGCCTGTAGTTGTCAAGCAACGCTCTTTCTTCGACAGTGAAACTATGAGTGGCGAAGAGTTGATTCTCTTTGTTTGTTAGCTGTTTTGCGGATGACTCATAATGGTTAGTAACAATACGCGTGAGCTCCAGAGAAGCTTGTTTGAGTGCGTTCTCCCACCTCGACAAGTTATTGCTAGACATTTCACACGTGGCAGGCCTTAAGTTAAGGCGCAAACCTTTAGGCACTGTAGATGCAGCAATATATGTTTTTAATGTGGTAGCATGCAGGTCACAACGGTTACGCTTTTCAATTACTTTCCTCATTTTCAAAAAATGCGCAGAGGGCGTAACCAAAGGTAGTCTTACCCCGGCTAGATGGTAGTCAGTCGGTTCCTTTGGTAGGATCGGACCGCTTGTTTCTAAATTGGTACCTTGGTTGAGACGACGTGGCACAGCGAGCCGGAGAAGCTGCCGGTGACCTGGCTGTTGCCTTGCTATTCACTGAATTGTTCGTCACATCATTACATATCGCTGCTTTGTCCGTCGTCGTCGTCGTCCTTGCCGATGCCGTGTTTCTCGTTGGTGGGTTGGTCGTTGGGTTGGGTGGAGGCGATGTCCTTTTTGTTTGTATCAACTTAGCCGTTGCATCGCTCGTCGATGCCTTGTTCTCAGACGCCTTGCTTGTCGATGGCTGGCTTGTCATTGCCTTGCTTGTAGCTGCCCTTCTCGCTGATGTGTTGCTTGCCGTTGCCGTGGTTGTGTGGCTCGTCGTCGAGTGAGTTGTAGTCATTTGGTTTCCACTTATTGGCATTCTCGCAGTGGGCGCTGCCACTTTGTCAGATGAAGGAATACTGTCGTGATGGAGTTGAGTTTTCGTGGTGCGAGTCCCATTACAATGCATTATGCTGGTTGCGTGGTCTTCCCAAGAAGTTGATGACGCATCATGTGGATTCTTGAAGCACAACTGCCTAAGGTGGCAGGCAAGTAGCGCAAAGCCCTCGAAGCTCAGGTGGAGGCCATCGCTTGCGAACACGCGAGACGGTGGCAGCCATTCAAATCCATGATCAACGTGGAATACCAGCTTTGAATGTTGGCAAAAAATTCCGAAGTAGCTGATTAAAAAAACGTTAACCAGTAAAAAAATATTCAATTTTCGTAAGTGTGCTCCTTCATTTCTTGACTATATGTGCACCGGACCCACAGAACTTTCTTTTGAATCATATATATATATATATATATATATAAATATAGCAAGAAGGTATACGCTTCTAAAACACCGTTCATTTGTGAGCGTTTCGATCGCCGACCGATCTTCTTCGACACAAAATTTACAAGGCTTCGATGCGCTTTTATACCATCTTCCTCCGAGCAGAGAGAGCTAAACAGTAAAAAAGTAAAGAAAAAACTGAAAACAAAAAACAAAAATGATGAAAACAAAGAGTCGCCAGAAGACCACGTGCACATATGTGGACACACGAAAAATACGTGTTTTCTGGAGAAAAAAAAAAGAGTGAAAAATTAACCTGTAAATATTCAAAGATGATCCCGGTGGGTACAATAAATAAGTAAATTCCTTTCACACACGCATATATATATATATATATATATATATATATATATATATATATATATATATATATATATATACCGAAGGAACAAAGGGCTTCTAGGTCTGGTGCAATATTCACAAAAAAAGTCAAACAGACGCGCGTGCGAAGCAGTTTTATTTACGTTTCGCTCGGGGTCCGAGCTTCATCAGAATGAAATGTGTAGCAACAGTGCCGTTAATATATATGCCCATATCAGGCGGAGTGAAGATGTGTTAAGGAAAACTGATATACAAATGTGTAGTTATCGGTGAAATTGCGCATGAACAGCTCAGGACAAATGTGTGAGCTATTGTCCTGAGCGGTTCATGCGCAATTTCACCGATAACTACACGTTTGTATATCAGTTTTTGTTAACACATCTTCCTCCGCCTGATATGGGCATATACAGGGTGTCCCAGCTATCTTTAGCCAAGGGTTTAAAAATATAATTATTTGAGGCAGGCGAGTGAAGTCAGTTGAATATTGCTTACAGCCATCTTGCGCACTACAGGCAATTTTTTGTTTCGTAATTAACTAATTTGTCAATTATGATTAATTTACTAACTTGATAAATATTGACTTTACGCAAGAAATGAGAGTTGCAAAGTACGAAAGCGTCTTCAGAAATCCCCATTGCATTATTTGCGATAAAGAAAGTTTTACGCGTACCATTTTGTCCGTGCTGCAAAGAAAGCCCGCGAAATACAAAAAATACCACGTGACTAGCGCATTCGCGCGCCGCGACCGTGCTGCTTTCAGCCGTGGTTTGAGCGAACAAGATCAGCCGCGGCCGCGATTCGCCGGCTCCGTTGCAGTGGCAGGCCGATAAGTTTACGGCGGTTTCTTGGCCCATTGCCAGCCATTTGGCGCGCGTGACTGTGAAAGTTCTAGCGAGCGCGGGCGAAGAAACCACCGTCAACTTATCGGCCTACTGCTGAAATGAAGCCAGCGGATCGTGGCCGCAACTGATTTTGTTCGCTCAAACCACGGCTGAGAGCAGAACGGTCGCGGCGCGCGAATGCGCTAGTCACGTGGTATTTTTTGTACTTCGCGGGCTTTCTTTGCAGCACGGAAAAAATGGTACGCGTAAAACTTTCTTTATCGCAAATAATGCAATGGGGATTTCTGAAGACGCTCTCACTTTGGAACTCTCATTTCTTGCGTAAAGTCCTTATTTATCAAGTTAGAAAATTAATCATAATTAACAAATTAGTTAATTACGAAACAAAAAATTGCCTGTAGTGCGCAAGATGGCTGTAAGCAATATTCAACTGACTTCCCTCGCCTGCCTCAAATAATTCTATTTTTAAACCATTGGCTAAAGATAGCTGGGACACCCTGTATATTAACGGCACTGTTGCTACACATTTCATTCTGATGAAGCTCGGACCCCGAGCGAAACGTAAGTAAAATTGCTTCGCACGCGCGTCTGTTTGACTTTTTGTATATATATATATATATACTGACAGCGCAAGTGGCGGCCATGTGAGGCTGTGTATGTGCATTATAACTTGCACTTTTTGCTAACTTCTATTGTATATTGCAGAGCACTACCTAAGGAGAATGTCAAACTTTCTGCAAGATTTTGGGGTGGCGCTTCCAGGTGTACAAGTACTCACGTTAGTGACACTCCCTGTTCTACTTTGATTGTATTGTGTATTGTACTTCATAAGGCTAAACTGGCCTGCTTTTATTTCCCGGTTTCTTATTTACTTTAATGGTGAGACAACGTCACTAGAAGCACTGCAGTTGCTTTTTCTAATCATCCTTGTGAACAAGAACATTAATTCCGCTCACGTGTTTTTATACTAACGCCAGGAGACAAAAGTAGAGGCATCCGTTTTGCATACGTGCAATATTACTCCCAGGCGAAAGTCTTGCCGTGTGGCTATTTTACCATGCATTTTGTGTCGGTGTATGACATTCGCTAATTACCGATCCATAACCCATTGTCACTAAGTCACTTTCACTAGTAAAGTCAGTGCTGACTTAATTAGCTTAGATGTCCACCATTAAGTAACTGTCTGACTACATAGTTTGATTTCGCTGTTAACATCAATAAACGCAGTGCTGGTCTCGCTCGCTTTTGTATGGATTTCGCTCCCTTAGGCGTCTGCCAAGTCGCGCGAACACCGCTTTTTTTATACTTTCCATGCGGCCGGCGCCGCCTGCGGAGGTTGTTCATGATGTCTGCTGTGCCAATGGATCGTTTTTCGTATCGTCGTTTTGATCGCCTTGATTTCAAGCCTTCGGACACACGAATTGAGATGCAAAAGTCAGAAGTTATATGCCTTTTATTATAGCGAATCTATACATGGCTATTAAGTAGAAGAACATGTATGCAGTAGTATTCAACGTGAAAGCTGTAGGAAGTGTGCAGCAGTGATTCGCCTGCCCTTCAGCCGTGCTCGCGTTCACGGGCAAGCACGCACTTGCCTTCCGAACGGTCAGCGTTCTGGACGAATTATGGCGGGAAATGAAACTTTCATGAGTGACGCAGTGGCGCCCTCTCCACTCCTTCTTTTCCTCCTCTTCACCTTCGCTTCCCTTTTCCACCCTCTTGCTATACCGTGCCATGCTGTGCGGCTATGCTGTGCCTTATCCTCCTCCTCACCCTCACTACTCTTGCCCTCACCCTCACTTTCCTTTTTTGCCCCCCTTGATATTTTTGTACAATACACGATAACGCTGGCTATGCTGTGCTTTACCTTCTCCACTCCTCATTTCCAACCTTCTGGCCATCACGTCGCTGCTCCTCACGCTCACTTCCCTTTCATGCCCCTTGCTACACTTTAATATTAATGGTAATGCTATACATGACAATGCTACATATGGCTTTCCCTGTGTGACACCGAGCGACGACATGAGATGATAGCATACGACTGCCCCGGGCCCTAAAATGCTTCCCACTTAAAATTACGGCAGCTTCACACTGGTGGTACCAAGAGTGAAAAAACAGTAGAACTGGGTGGTCTTTTTTAGCATGCCAGCCGAGCCTAGAGAAATCGCTATCCCTAAACAATGGCTTAGAGATAGCCATTTAAGCCTAGATAAGGCCACATC
Organism: Rhipicephalus appendiculatus; assembly: GCA_030522465.1. Taxonomy (NCBI): domain Eukaryota; kingdom Metazoa; phylum Arthropoda; class Arachnida; order Ixodida; family Ixodidae; genus Rhipicephalus; species Rhipicephalus appendiculatus. Next base: position 22,244 of record JALIZH010026301.1, read on the forward strand.
AGCATAGAGAGGCGCAGTTAAGACGGGGAAAGCCAAGTTGAGCCTAGGAAAGCGGTGTTGAGGGTTTCTCTGTCTCTATCTTCTTATTTCTCTCTTTCTCTATGTTTCTTTCGTTTTATTTCTGTCGATTTAATTTTCTTTCTCCCTCTTTGCGTTTCTTCCTCTCTCTCGCTCTCTCTCTCCATGTGTGTGTCTTTCTTTCTCGGTCTGTCAATTTCTTTCTCTTTCTTTCCCTCAGTGTTCTCTGTTTTTTCTCTCTCTCGGTTTCTCTTTCTTTCACTTTCTCTGTATCTTTTTTTTTTTTTTGTTCTCTCGCCCATAGCTATCCAATGATATTGTTACAGCCAATTGTGATAAAATCGCTTTATTTACAGGTGATAAACGATGATGGTTGCGCGCTGCGGCCTTGCAAAGATCTTCGTTCTCCTCCTATTCTCTTCTTCTTCTCTGACTTTCGCATGTGCGTTACATTTCCCCGCAAACAGACGAGCCTGTAGGGCTCGTCTGTAAAGCCTGTAGGGAGAGTCAGGATGGACAATGAGGGTAGAAATGTTTCAGGTGAGCAATATGAGTGAGCTGCGTTCTGCTTCATCGTTAACAATTGCGCAGGTGACGAGCTTCTTTGTGAGTGAGCGGGCTGAGATGGTTCACAACTTCAAATAGACCTGAATATGATTTCATAAGCTTTTGACACAACCCACGCTTGAGTTGCGGTGTCCAAAGCAACACCGATTCACCTTTGGAACGACACTTGTTTGTGAGGGTCGTCGTGTCGTTAGCGACACGACGTTGTGAAGGCCAGACACCGAAGACGATATATTCGACGACCTTCTTCCGCGAGACAAAGGTCTTCGATACAAAATCGCCCTTGAGTAGAAAGTGTCCATGGGGCTTCGCGGTAACTTTGCGTACACGAGGTAAAATGGGCTAAAGTCCGTTGTTTCATGTTTCGCGGTGTCGTAGGCGTAGGTGACAAAAGGCAATACGTCATGCCAGTTCTTTTCACTGGAGGAAACGTACATGGCAAGCATGTTGGTCAGCGTTCTGTTTGTCCGTTCAACGAAGCCATTCGTCGGCGGATGATACGGAGTTGAATGACGCAACTGCGAAGTGAACGTTTGAAATAATGGTTCAACGTCATCATCAGTGAACTTTCGGCCACGGTCAGTGACAGTAACACGCGGTGGGTCATGGCGAAGGACCATGAAGGGCAGCAAGAAGACCGCCACGGAAGCAGCGGTGGAAGATGGTATAGCTGTGGTGTCGGCATACCGTGTAAGATGGTCCGCGCAGATGATTATCCAACAATTACTATTAGATAACGGAAATGGACCCAGAAGGTCAATTCCGACTTGTTCAAAAAGGCGTACTGGGTGGTGTCAATGGGTGAAGGGGACTTGGCACTGCGCTGGCCTGTCGCTTCTGACGTTGGCGCATTTTGCAACTAGCGAGATAGCGCTTGGTTGTTTCGTACGTCTTGGCTTAGTAAAAGCGCTCCTGCGTTTGGTGTAGCGTTTGTACAAATTAGAAATGGCTGGTTGTCGCATCATCATGCATGGTGCATAAAACGTCGGAGCAGAGACTCTCGGGGACCATAAGCAGAAAACGCGCTTCCAGACCTGGAGTAGTTAGTCTTGTAGAGCAACTGATCACGGACAATAAAGCGACCGCTTCCTTGGGAAGTACGGGCCGCGACACAAAGGAGACCTAGGGTGACATCGTTCCATGGTTCTCGCTGAAAGTCGACCGCGCCGGGAAACGTGCTAGTAAAAGCAGCAAGGCAGTCATCAAAGTTGTCAGCATCGCAGTCGGTAGTCGCAAGAGGAATCCGAGAGAGGCAGTCTGCGTCGGCGTGACGGCAGTCACTTTTGTATGACACCACAAAGTCGTATTTTTAAAGGCGCAGCGCCCAACGTGCTAGACGACCAGATGGACCATGAACGCCGACTAGCCACCATAAGGAACAATGGTTGGTAATTATCTTGAGTGGTCTTCCGTAAAGATAACAGCGAAACTCCTGTACGGCGAAAACAGCTGCCAAGGATATGCGGGGACATGCTCTGCGCCACTGTGACTTTGTGCAGGCACCGCTCCTATCCCGATTACATTAGCATCAGTGGGCATCACAGTTGCGCAGGATGGGTCGAAGCGACGCAAGAGGGGTGCTGACGTAAGTATAAGCTTCAGTTGAGAGAATGAGGCATTCCACTCTGGTGTCCAATTGAAGGTCGCAACCTGTTGCAGGATAGTTGTCAATCGGTATGCGATCTTGGCAAAACAAACAACAAAACTATGAAAATAAGAACATAGGCCGATAAATGAGCCAAGTTCTCGTGCTGACTGTGGTGGTTTGAAGAAGATCACTGCTTCAATTTTACGTGGATCGGGTTTGACGCCATCCTTGTCGACTAAGTGCCCCTGAACGAGTTTTTGGCGTTCGCCAAACCGACATTCATTTGAAATTAGAACCTGTCCAGCTATTCGATGCAGTCAAGAACAAGTCTGAGATGGTTGTTATGTTCTTCAAAGGTACGAAAGATTACAGTGTCGTCAAGGTGACGCATGCATATCTCTCACTTTAGGCGACTCAGTACTGCGTCTATAAAACTATCAAAGCTGTCAGGAGTATTGCAGAGGCCAAAAGGCATACGATTAAATTCGAATAGGCCATCTGGAGTCACAAAGCTGTCTTTTTCTTGTCTCCAGGTTTCATAGGTATTTGCCAATACCCCGATGGCAAATGAAGTGTTCAAAAATAAGAAGCAGCGTGGAAAAAGTCAATGACGTCACAATGCGTGGTAAGGGATAGGTATCCTTCTTCGTCACAGCGTTTAGACGACGGTAATCCACGCAGAATCTCAAGGAAGCATTTTTTTCGGACCAGGATTACTGGTGCTGCCCACAGGGCTGGACGACTCTTGGACAACACCTATGTTCGGCAATAACTTGCGCTCGGAGGATGACACTCGGTAGGGCTTCTGGCAGATGGGTTGTGCTAAGCCGGTGTTCATTCTGTGGCGAGCGCGAGGGTAACTGAAATGGTGCATATCCGTGTGTGAAGTCAAATGCAGCGACATGCCGGGGCAGGGCCTGCACCAGCGCTTGCCATTCCGTCATACAGACAGCCTTGCTCATTATTCCAAGCATTAGCTCTTCAAGATGGTGGTTATCACAAGGAGAGGAAGCTGGGGTGATGTCCGCATTTAGTGCCGCTATGGAGCTGCATGAGGCTTCATCGAAGAGAGCGATTTCCTTACCGCGAGAAAGTACAACCAGCGTTGCGGCACACTTCAGTGCCCACAATGTTGCTACTCCTTCCGTCACACACACGACTAAACATGGTGCAGTTATGTTCTCTTTAGCGCCGTTTACGCTGAGAGGACCAACTACAAGGTCAACACAAGCAGCATCAATGATACTTGAAGAGACACGAACAGATGTCAGGCATCAAGATGGTGCAGTCACTTAATCAATCACACTGAGTGTGGTTCTATCTTAGCCACGCAAGCTTTGTTCGGAAATTGCATGTACAAGTAACCTGCTAGTGATATTTCACCACTACCGCAGTCGACGGAAGCGCCGTATTGTTCAAAAAAATCAATGCCAAGAATCACGTCGTGTGAACAATGAGAAAGAACAAAAAAATTCCGGCACAAACACTTTCCCAGCCAGCGAAACACTCACATCACAAACGCAAAGGAGATGAAAACTGAAAACACTCCCCATGTACTCCACAGCTGTTGCATACGTCGCAGCTGCTGTTGAAGACAAGGGCCCCGCCGTGCCCCCCCCTGCTGCAGCAAGGCGGCCAGGATGTGCTTGTGAATATCTTGTCCGGAATAGGGCCAGTGTTTCCGGGGCTGCAGCCGTGCCTGATGGCATCCCACCAGCCCCTGATTTCCACGGCCCAGCTGCTCGCTGCTCTGCACGATCCCGAGCGAAAAGAAAGAAAAATAGACATGAGAAAGGCTACGGCGTCGTTCCAAGAACACAACTTTGTGGCCTAGACTGTTCTAGAAGGTCAGGTTCATCACATACACAGTCGCCCCAATGTCAACTAACGCCATCATCGGTATTCCGTCAATCAACTCATTCACTTCGTTTTTGACCTTCACAAGAGGCAGAGGTATATCTCGCAAAGACCCTCCGGCGACCTCACCTCCATTCGCCGCGGATGCTAGTTTGCCGGCGGCAGAGCGGAAGCACGGAGCCGAGAGGACGGTGAGCGACAAGGATGGTTGGATGGTGGTGTCAAGCTCCGGTCAGACGCTGGCGAATGGCTGCGTCTGCTTTCGCGCGAAAAACGGTCCCTTAGTAACGAATCGGTCGTCCGCAGTTCATATGAAGTACCGGTTGCTAGTGGCGAGAACATTGGTGGTGTTTTTCGTGACTGGCGGCGTTGACAACACCCAGCTTTAGGTCCTGTGGAACCGCAGTTGTAGCAAACGAGAGGGTCGTGGCTCACACGATGTTCGTCGAAACGCATCCTAGGCCACTGCTGCCGGCGCGCAAGTTCCTTGTCATGTGGGTGACGGGTCTCTACCGCCCTCTGAAGTCCCTGTAACGATCGTTAGTCGAGTAATTGTAATGGGGTCGGTGCTGTCCTTGTCGCAGCCTGGCGTCATAGGCCTAAATCACAGGGTCCTGGGGATAAAAAGCGCGCCTGGTGTCATTGTGGTCGAGAGTCATAAGTAGGGCCGCTATCGTATAGACGTGGTTTGTGTCGAGGCGTTATAGTCCTCAATGGCCTTCGCCGCCGAATACGAAAAGACGGACGCAATGTTTGGCTCGAACACTGCTGGCAGGTAGGAGTGATGAGCGCTTGAGTGTGTCACTTGCACGTACAGGCTTATTTCATCACGAGCTGTTTGTCGGATCGTTAGTCCAAGATCGAGCGACTGGTTGTTCTCGATGCTTGCAACTGTCGTCACACTGGCTAGCCTGCCAAAATTCAGCCTAATGCCCTCGTCTTGAGTTATTAGAAAGTGCGACAGTGTCGAATGACATCGGCGATGGAACTCAGGGTGTCTTTCGCGATGAGAAAACTGTAAACGTCCTCGGCGATTCATTTTAGGAGATGCCCGACTTTGTCTTCCTCAGACATTCCAGAGTCCACCATCCTGCACAGTTTGATAACTTCCTCAATGTAGGTCGTGCAGGTTTCACCTGGCACTTGCGCGCATTGCATGAGTGTCTGTTCTGCCATTTTCTTTTTTCGGGCACACTTTAGCCAGCTTGAATGCTTCTGAGACCACGTCACGTTCGAGCATACAATTAGGGGCATGAGCTAAACGGCTGCAAATCTGCCCATACGTGCTTCACAGCTATTGGTTTGATATCATCGTATCCTGCATCATCGTTATTCTTTATGTTGCGGATAATGACTGACACTTCGTGCCCCGCAGTACACCACAATAAAATAGATTGTAATCGTAGTGCTTCTTTTATACTCATGTACTTTATTGCGTTCTATGTTCACTATTGGTCGCTGCCCTCCGCTACGAACGAATAGGTAGTTCAGCACAGTAGCAGCGTCCTCATCGTTTAGCATACCTTGAGTCATAGTTAGCGCTATGGGAGGGCATCTTTCTTTCTCCGAGCGAGATTGTTAACTGCCTGCCAGAACTTTCTTTTGTCGTTTGAAAGTCTAGAGAACAAATTTACGTAGCGAAACATTTGAGCATTTTTAACTTGTGCAAGAAAGGGCGCCTCACCAGCCTCTGAAAATACAAAAAATGAAGGCGCTCTTATCTCCTGGCGTTTCTCGTCTTGCTGGCGCAATTCGTGCCGCAAGAATATTGATTCACGTGACGTCATATGGTACATACTCTAGATAGATAGATAGATAGATAGATAGATAGATAGATAGATAGATAGATAGATAGATAGATAGATAGATAGATAGATAGATGGATAGATAGATAGATAGATAGATAGATAGATAGATAGATAGATAGATAGATAGATAGATAGATAGATAGATAGATAGATAGATAGATAGATAGATAGATAGATAGATAGATAGATAGATAGATAGATAGATAGATAGATAGATAGATAGAAATGGTCAAAGTGCCATGGTTCACTTCAACGAATGAATTTGTCTTGTCCTGCCATAGCGCATGCTGTTGCGAACGCCACATGGGACTGTGGGATAGGGTTTCATGAGTAGAGGCCGAATTTTTAGGCACTAAAAATGGCGTTTTAGGCTCCAAAAATAGGCAGGCAAAACAAAGTTTTAGGCCCCCCAAAGTTGTAAATATAGGCACAATAAATTTTTGCGAAAATTCTAATTTGTGGAGAAAGGTGTACGCGACCTGTGTCTACAAAAAAATTGTAGAGACAGGAAAGCAAAAAGTTGTTATTCGTTATGATGGCAGAAAGGCGCCAATGGTTTAGCATAGCCATGCAATTGTCCGTTTTCCCGCATGGTTTCGAGCACACGGTCTCTCCTTTTATTGTCCAGCATGGTGAGTTAAGTGTCCGCCATCAAAAAAACATGCTCCTGGGTCTGTTTCTTTTCGGCATGACTGAGAAGGGCAGTGCAGGAGCAAATTGCCAGACCGCTAAATGGTGAGAAGGGTCTTTTAGCCTCGTATTGACCGCAGGTCTAATCGTGCAGGATCAATTTCTGCTCTCTCTGTGAATACCTGAAGGGCCCCTCACGAGGTTTGAGCATTTCGAGCTGGCAAGTGTATTACATGCACTGGGCGCTCACGATCACGTCTGTCAAGATTGCAACGCTACGCGCCCCGGAAAGAGGTGAAATGTCAGAGTGAATGCCGCTTGCCCTTCATCACATGGACGCGCGCCCCAACATGGAGGAGGTGACGTACGACAAGGAATGGTCCTGCGTGCGTCACAGTATAGTACGTGACACTGCGAGAATTATTGCTGGCGACATGTGCAATTTCTGCAATCTGTTGCTTGAATAGAAGAATGAAAGTTGATAGAAATATTAAAACATACAAAAAGAAATCTGTGTGCGTTTTTTTTTCTTTTCTCTTTTTTTTTTATTTTTTATTTACTTTTTTTATATTTTTTTTTTTTATTTTTTACTTCGAGTCCAGCATGAGGCGAGACTAAGCTGCCTTCATTTCGTTTGCGTTCGTGTCCTCGCCGTTCCCTCGTCGTGCCCGCACCAGTCCTGACAACGCTTGGCGTGTTTTTGGTGCACCGTCCCTTACAGCAGTTCCAGCGGTGCGACGATGTGTATCGTGGTAAGCATACGTGATCCATGCCAGCCTCTCCAAACGTGCGCGCATAGAGGGATCCATCCCACAGAAACAGGCAGTACACTACAGAGAACGCCGAAACGACACAACACCACTTGCATGCACGATCTGGCTCGGGCATGTCATGCGCATGTAACCTTGCGTGCGCATGACGTGTTTATGCGTCTGCGTCGTGTGAGCTTCCGGCTCCGAGTTGCTCCGACACCGAAGAGGGCCGGGAAGGAATTTGGCTTGCGAAGTCTACCCGGGGCGAGTGGCAAAGGTTTCAAGCTCACCTCTTCGCATCATGCTTTCGCGGCTCGTAATGAACCAATTAAATCATTGTTGGGGTGCAAAGCTCTTCATTGGGCACGCAACAACTTCCAGTGTCTAACTAAAATTTCTCATGTGACCTGGTGAAGCGCCCTCTAAGAAGTAAATTACAAACGAAACAAAAGCTACGTGCACATGACGATTTTTTTACTACACTCTAGTTTCCTCTTACCAACGTTACTAGATTAGCTTCAGTTTGCAAGCTCCGCCCGAGCCGCGCGCGCGAATGTGTCCCCTTTCCGTCTCCCCCTCTCGGGGTGGCGCTGCCACCTCTCTCGGCCCAGAGCCGTATATGCAGAGCATAGAGTTTCCTAAAATTAACTAGAGGGGACTCTGGCGCTGCGATCGTTCAGCCACCATGGGAATGGTGGGTAGAACACGGATTTGCCTAATCTTCGTGCTTCCCGGCTTCAAACGCAGTTGTGGATTTGTTTATTGGTGCGTTTTCGTTCAGTTTCGGATAAAAGGATGGACCGTTGTGAACTTCGTGAGCTTAATTTGAATCGTGGGCCTAAAAAGGTGAAGGTGGTGAAGCGTAACAGCTAAACCTTTGTTGAACTTTGTATTGCGGCAAAGCGAATTCAGGCCATACGCAGCCAAAAGAACGAAGACTAGGCAAGACTAGGCAAATTTGTGTACTACCCATGATTCCCATGCTGGCTGAAGCGCCGTGTGTTGCAGCCCCCATCGACACTAGCGCCAGAGTTCCCTCTAGTGTATTTATAGGAAACTCTATGATGCAGAGAGTCTGGCGAATGGGCGGGGCAGTGACGTCGCGGCGCGGCGATGACGCTGGCACGTCACGGCCACGCCTCCGCTTCGGCGCCGTCCGCCATATTTACGCTTTCTGCGCGACGGCTGCTGCAGCCTAGCGTGCTTACGTGCTGTTCGCGCGTAAACTGTAGCGCCACTAAACAAACTGTAAAGTCGAAATATGCAGGAACGCTGCAATTCAACTTTGATGAAGAGTATGAACTGGATTCGATGTTCGATAACATTCAAATAATAGAAATACTGACTCCTAAAGCTGTGTACGCGGACTACCAGCAGACTACGTTCTGAGTGGAACGTGCGACGCTTTTTAACGTGATTAAAGAGCTTGTTTCGCAGAAATTTCGGTGTCTGCGTCGGTGTCACCGCCGTCTTCTTTAGTTGTGAGCGACAACGCAGCGTTGACAGTGAGGTAGATACAATTCGAGGTAGATGCAATTTAAGACAGGATCCCGAGTGCATTGCACTTTCACCTTCCTTGCGGCACAGTGTAGGTCTCCGCCGAGAATAGTGTGTGTGCGTGCGCGTCTGTGTGTGTGTGCGTGCGCGCGCGTGTGTTTTTGCGTGTGTGTGTGTGCATGCTTGCGCGTGCGCGTGTGACTGAGTGTGCACGCGAACACGTCTGTGTGTGCGCATGCATGTGTGCGCGCGCATGTGCACGTGTGTCTGTATGTGTGTGCGAGCTTGCACGCACACACACACGCACGTGTGCGCTCGCGCGGCGTGTGTGCGTCTGTATGCTCACGCGGCGTGTGCGTGCGTGTAAGTGTGCACGCGCACGCGTCTGTGTGTGCGCATGCATGTGCACGCGCGTGTATATGCACGTGTGGGTGTGTGCGCGCGCTCGCACGCACAGACGCGCACACATGCACACCCCGCGCGAGCGCACACACGCACATGCCGCGCGAGCGCACACACAGGCTCACGTCGCGCGAGCACACGCACACAAGCCGCGCGAGCACACACGCACGCACACACGCCGCGCGAGCACACACGCACGCACGCATACACGCCGCGTGAGCACACACGCCGCGCGAGCACACGCACACGTCGCGCGAGCACACACGCACGCCGCGCGAGCACACGCACGCACGCACACACGCCCGCGAGCACACAGACGCGCACACGTCACGCACACACGCACACGTCCCAGGATAAGTCTGCAAGCCCCACGCGCGCTGCTCCGAGAGGATCGTGGCTGGCCTCCACCGCTCCGCGCGGCTTCGCCGCGGCCGCCAGGGAGATTGGTTGAACGTCACGAAAAGGGGGCGGCGCTGAGGCGGCGTGCGGAGAGCGGCGAGATGAAAGAATCGCCAAACTCTCCCGAAGGATATATGTGGCCACGGCCACTCGATCAAAGCGTGTGCGCTTTGATCCAGCGGCCGTGATATGGCTCTGTCTCGGCCCTAAAACCGCGTTCGCTTACCTCTGCTGCTGCCTGCGGCCGCGCCTACTCCGAGCGCGTTCCAGTGTGTTTCGTTTGCAACACGTCAATTTGTATTTCCTCCGCGATAAGATTGAAGTACAGACCTCAGGGATGGCGAATAAATTACCTTAACTAGACATCTGCGGTAATGCGAAGAGCAATGCGAGGGTATGGACTGACGTGCTATTCAGCTATAATTGCGCGTTAGACGTTCAGTTAAACTGCTCAACACAAAAATAGCCAATCTCGTTTGTTATTTCGGTGTCTGTTAGTGAAGTTGTTTATTTGACGACATAGTTTAAGGCCAGCGATGTCGTTTCCCATCTCTGCGTAAGTTACGAGACTCCGCGTTCATTTCGCGTATTCGTTGCTTGCTCGGGAGTCTGGACGAATGAATGAAAGAGAGCTTGTGTTTTGATTCAACAAAGTAACTTATTACTCTGTAAAAGTACAAAAAATTTTATGCGCCCACTTGGCCATGGATAACGCAATTATCTACAGCAAACGGGCCTTTTTATTTTCTCGCTATTCGGCGGCTTTCTCGCTATTCTCAAGGCCGCGATTAACATCCCTAAGCGTAGAAGTGCATCCTGGTAACTATAATAAAATTCAGCACCTGACATGTAAAGGCAGCGTCATGCTCTGCGCATCCAAGACGATCGATGTTCTCCATCTCCAGCTCATCAAGCACGTCCCAAAAGATGTCTGATGTAACTTGATCCCCGCTCAAAGAATGTGAAACTGCGCGGTTCACAATTTTCACAAAGTGCAGCATTTTTCTCGAAGGGTGTTTCAAACATCCTTCCTTGAATGAAGCTCGGGAACAAACGGGGAACAGCGTCGTCCTTGAGCGCCCAATTGTCGCGCGGAACGATAACAACGTCCCCGTTTATGTTGTGCACGAACTCCTTCACTAAGTCACTGTCCTCGAAATGGAGATCGCACACAACGCAAGAACTTGTGGGCTGCTTGTCCAGTCGTGGAATCGCACGCTGCCACACTTGAAGACGTGAAGAATCTCTAGGCGGCCGGAAGAAATGCCACTTCTCGGCAGATCTTTGAGAATCGTAACCGCTTTTGCAGCCGGTTACGAAACAACGCGGCATGTCGGTTGGTCACGATACAACGCCACTTATAACGTCAGACGACTCGAACATGATGAACAAAGCACATGAACAAAGCACACCACCACAGCACCAACAACAACGGTTCGCGCAACGTGCTTCGACGAGCCGGGAAGCCGGGTCGAGCTTTATCTAGGGACCTTAGGCCGAGCGTGCGACTAGCGCCACCACGCGGCGGGAGACGGAAAGGGGACAGGCGCCGCCGCGCAGCTTTCAAACTGAAGCTAATCTAGTAACGTTGCCTCTGACGGCACTCCACGGTTTTGTATTCGTTCTCCATCTTGCTGCGGCTGCCCAGAGGCACCTCCTGTTCCCTGTCCCCCACCATACCCAGGTCTTCAAGGACGTGCTTCAGTTCCTTGGGAACACTGGACTGGGAAACCGGCTGTAAAAGCCGCACGCCAAGTCCTCGGCGATGGCCACCACTCTCCTCTGCTTCCCCTCTCCTCTTCCCACCTTTATCTTCCTCTCTCCATTCCACTGTATACGCTGGGACGTGAATAGCGTCTTTTCCTCACCGCCTCCTCTCCCTCCACCAACCTCTCGCGCTATGTCAGTGCGGTGGCCTAAGGTGGCCGGCGCGTCCCATTTCACTGCTGCTAGGTTGCTTTCCTGAAGTTTGTTGAACTAGAGAACTAGGTTGCACGCCATGGGGTTTCGAAAGGTTAATTTTGCCCGGTAACTTGAATGATGGGCTCAAACTGTACTCGAAAGCTAAATTTGAAGTTAAGTAGTGATGATATAAGCGCCGATTTTGAAAACAGGCACTTATAGGCACTTGTAGGAATATAGGCACGAACGCCAAAACTAGGCATTTATGGGCACTATAAAAACGCTATAAAAGCCCTCCCTAACCTCTAATTCATGCTCGTATATCAAAGCGGCACGATAGGAGCGCAAGGAACAAAATAGGCATTTGCCTAAAATCCGGTCTCTATTCATGAGGTACGCGGCGCGCATGTCACGTTACTCGTGTCGTGACTGGTGAATCGCGCCGTCATCCGCTGATGCCCGCCTATGGCGATTACGGTACAAGCGAACTTAGACGACCATGAGGGCAGGGAGATGTGAATGGTGAGATACGAATCACTGCCCAAGCACTCCGTACAGTTAATCTAAAAGGTTCATCAATGTCTGTGACTCCTAATACCTGTGCCCTCGTTTGGCGACGATTGATCAGGGTGTTTATTCCTGATGCACGCTACTCAGCTTCGCAAGAGCAAAATCAAGGAAGATTGCAATGAGCATTTCGTAGTGCTTAGTAATATGCCATTCCCTAATTAGTTCTAGCTTTCCCAGTTGGTGCCTGTTGACACACCGGGACGACCCTCTTCAACTTCGCTGGTTGACCATCTGTACGGAGTACTTGTCCAGTGATTTTAGATGCGAAGCATCTTATGCTCGGGGCTCTGTCCGTCCCTCCCGTGTCCCGCGTCCCGCGTCCCCCCGTCCCCCCGTCCCGCGTCCGGCCACTTTCATGAAGTAGGGAAGCACCCATTATGCGAACCAGAACACTGTAGTAATATGAAGGCCGTCAACCACTACTACAGTCACCAGAGTCATGGCCGAGAGCACAGAGAGGCTGCTTAGCAATGGCTAGGCAGGTGGTGTCTGTCGCCCAGGTTGACCCCATTCCTTGATCTTGCTTGCATATGTTTGGAGGGGGGCTTAGTCCGTCCCTCCTTCCCGCGTCACACACCACCACAGCGCATGCGCGTCCCCTCCCCCCTCTTTCTCCTACGCTCACCCCCTTTCTCTCCTCTAGGAATCCTCTACTCTACGGAGCGGCCCCCGCGTCCCCACACCCCCCACAGCGCATGCGCGTCCCCTCTCCTACGCTCACCCCCTTTCTCTACTCTAGGAATCACCTACTCTAGCGAGCGGCGCTCGAGTACCACATCCCCACAGCGCATGCGCGTCCTCTCCCCCTCTCTCCTCTAGGAATCCTCTACTCCACGCTGCGGCTCCCGCGTCCCACACCCCCACAGCGCATGCACGTCCCCTCTCTCCTCTCCTACGGTCCCCCCCCCGTCCTCTCCTCTAGGAATCCTCTACTCTACGGAGCGGCGCCCGTGTGCCACATTACCAAAGCGCATGCGCGTCCTCTCTCTCTCTCCTCTAGGAATCCTCTACTCTACAGAGCGGCTTCCGCGTCCCACACCCCCACAGCGCATGCGCGTCCCCTCCCCCTCTCCTCTCCTACGGTCCCCCCGTTCTCTCCTCTAGGAATCTTCTACAGAGCGGCGCGCACGACAGGTGGTGTGACAGCTGCATACTCCGCTGGGGGGCGCCACGGTAGTTCCGCGGTATGAAAATGACGGAGCGCGCACGCCTCATTCTCTCTCCTGTGCAGCGCCGCGATGAGCGCCCGGACCGCTGCCGTGAAATGAGAGCGGCGACGTTCCTCCCGCTCAAGCTAATTATCTCCCCGCTGCTTCGCATCCACACATGGTTCCCTTTAGCGGGAGATGGGGATCTTTTATTACGTATATTTTGTCCTTTCGCACTCACTCTGCATTCGCACCTTCTCTTCATTTTAAAGCTGCCATGACATGCAATTTTCTATCAAAATCTGTGTCATGTGGGTTAATCCTTATGCATTCACAAATAAGCTGGCGAAATTTTAGGGCATTTCGTCGAGCTCTTAATGTATAATTGAATATTTTTACAAACATGCGAGCGGCCTGAGAGTCGCGTAACGCTGGCGCACTCGCTAGCCGTGACGTAAGAATCAGCTGGCTTGGGAGCGTCTTCATTCCGGCGAACGATATTTTTTGTTCGTGGTCAGCAGCGCGTGACATTGAGATGTTTCAGCTTTCTTCTGCTTGGCACTGAAATTGCACGATTTGTAGCTGCTGGAACTGTGGGTAAAGACGACGACACCGCTCCTTGCTGCATGTGACGTCACAGGCGCCATGGCAAAATGGAGGTCGCCTGCGGTGGGCGGAATTTATAGCCGGCGATTTCTAGGGCCTGTTTTCCACTTCAATATTCTTTTACGGATCACTTTTCGTATCCGCATTGGTATAATAGACACTCTCCTTCTAGTCTTCGCTAAAAATCACAAATTGTTGAGTGTCCATGTCATGGCCCCTTTAAGTGGAGCAATGTTGAGTGTTGGGTCTTGGCGAATTTCTGTGGAATATACGCGCTAGGAGTTTTTGCTTACAGATGACGGCCGAACTTTGGATTTCTTTGTCGATACAGCTTCGTTGTAAGAAATATAAACCACTCTAAGTGTCCTTGGTTCGCCAAGAATTCATTCGCATTTACAGATGAATTGCTGCACAGTTTGGTTTGGTACAGAGTACAACGGGACGTGGTAATGATAATAATGTGGCCACTTCTTCAACACGCCCAATTTCACTCATTCCCGTCGTGTAAGCTGCACGCTAAAATGTAGTTTCTAAATATGTTGCGGTCTTTCGCGAACTAAAACCTGCCAGAAATTTCAATAAAAGCCATGCAATAAGTTGCCGCTGGTAATGATAAAAATTACGAGTTATGAAAGTAACTGGAAAGCATTTCTTGTATTCGTGTGCAATAGGATGCTTAAATATTCAATTTTAGCCATTTCACAGACCACTTAAAATGAGAAGAAACAATGCCATGAAAACTATCAAAGTACAGTAGCATGAGAATATTGTTAATCATTATATTGATTCAAAATATTGGTTGAAAATGCGTATGTTTTTTAAGTTTTTTTTTTATATATCTTTGTATGAAAAAGCCTCGGATATTAGCGTTATTCTCTTTTCCAGTGCTCTCCGGGCGGCAATCCCGCTTGTGGTCCCTTTTGCACCTGTGTGGGCACAAATGGGAATTATTTCTGCATCAACAGCGATGAATTGCCGAGCGTACATGAAGGATGAAGAAAGCATGTCCTCTACTGTTGCCTTCGTTAAAGTAGCGTACTGTTGAAAAATTCTCATTGTAATAACTTTTCTATCCACGAATAAATGTCAGAGCGTTCTTTTCCACGCACTTTCATATATATATATGGTGTAGGCAAATACTGCGATATTAAACTCCTAAAAATGAGTCTTGTCTGTAGCTTTCCCTACTACATAATGCTCGCGGTGAGTGCGGCCGACATCGACGTGTTTTTGTTGTCTTTAAGTAAAGTAGTAGTTTTCAGCTTGAACACGACTATAGGCCGAAAGAATGGCGACGTTTGCATTACGTCGCGCTGGGCTAAAAACAACGAAGCTGGGCGGCTCTGAAGTCTAATCTGGTTGCTTCTAGGTTGTTCGTAGCGCTGTCTCTTATCGGAGTGCACTGAATTCCGTTAAACCACCGCGCCACCAAGCTTCACCCGAGGTGTACGTCACCGGCGGTGGCTACAAAAACAGCCTGCCATTTATGGTAAGAGATTATACCAGAAATACGAATTGTCTAATCCCACCTACTCAAAAAGGACGTGTAATTCGCTGATGATGCTACAATATTGCAGAACCCATATGCAAAACGCTCACTTCAAACTCTTAACAAATGACCATCATTGGCCTACCCACTACATTTACGTTACATTTTCACGTCACAGCTACCACAGCTGAAGGAAATAATTGGCTCGATGGGATGGTGAAATATGGCTGATACTTGATTTTGTACCTCATCCAGGGCTAGAACATTAGCATGCCAGTGCCCCTTTTCATTGTCACATGCCACAAGTTCAGACTATTGTCATGGGGAAGAAACTGTATGTACACAACATATCCTTAATAGGGCAGCGCGTACAACGCTGCCGCCGCCCACACGCATTCCGCTGCTGACTTCAATGTTGTCATACCGCGTTATGATGCTGCGGATGTAAACTGTGACGGACGGCACATATTACATGAATATAACGAATGGAAAAATATACGTACTTGAAAACGATGGGCCGAAATTCCTCAAGCAGTTTCACACCTGTGCAAATTCAGGATAACAAGGCAGGTTTTGGAATACATACTACTATGATATAACTTGACTTGGAAGCCGTGTACACAAACCAAATAAATAAATAAATAAATAAATAAATAAATAAGACATCACAAATTGTGTCACAAGTTGTTATGAGTGCCAGCTAGTTAAAGCCAAGGCCATGCCTTGGGTCTATAGAACAGTCTTGCCCAGAGTACTAAACTCGATTGTGGCTGTTCTCGTTTATGTAGCTGGAGTTAAAGTGAACGGAAGTGATCCTTCCGGCCACTGAGGAATGAAGACATTTCGTCGCTTCCAAAGCCGTACACCTTCCAAATCAGCGTCATTTGCTGCCAGGTTTTTTTGCAGAAACCTCTAGAATTAATAAGCTTGAAGAGATAAATGATTTCAAATCACTGATAGGATTATGCCCCAAATATCTTGCCGGCAGAAAATATGTCTTAGAAGGAGGCGTTGTGCACATCACAACAGATCATAGAGGGATGGCCTTAGATGCAGCCCATATTTTACTACATTTGGCACTAGTCCATGCCAGCCAGCAGAATAATAATTGGGTACGGGGAAATAGATTGATTTAAGGGTACCTCTGAAGGCTCCCCAGAAAAGACCGAGATATAGAGTGATATTGAAAAAGAATTCTACCTTGGATGCAGCATAAAAATGCTTCAATGAACAAGATTCGTGGATTGAATCCAAAAAAAAGGCATTTCATCCAAACATGCCCTTCACTGGACCTTACATTGTGTAAACATAGCCAAACAGAAGATATTCTTCTACCAAAAACTCCTGACGGGTGGGGGGCGGAGGGAGGGAACTGCAACACCTACAATATGTCATGCATTATCCATATTACATCCAAGTGGGTGGAGAAGTCTGGCATGTTGACCCTCCCCTTCCAAATAAAATCCTGCTATGACCTTAGTGCTGCCATATCTTCTCCTCATTCAGGCTGAATCGAGGTATGTAATGTTCCATATCTTAAGTGTGAAAAGATCAGGTGAGCAACAGGAATGTAGCAGTGAATGGATTGTAACAAGGAAATGTTGAAACTTTCAGATGAATTCTGCTTGTAGTGACATTTTTAAAACCAGCAAAAATGTTGTCATTCTGTGTTTTCAGCCCCAGCAAGATGTCGTGTGAGCAATGTAAGCAAACATTATGCTTCCTATTTCCATACTTCTGAAAACAACCTATAGCATCTCTCTTAAGGCGCGGCTACTTCATACACACATAGCTCTTGTGGCATCTGCACTGAATTACACATGTTAAACCTTTTCCTGTCTGCTGAAGGTTGAAACCCTTCAATATTTGATGTATCAAGCTCACTTTGACATTTTGAAGAGCAGAGAGGAATTCGTAAACACCAAAGTAAAAAGTACGTCATCTAACCGCACACAGTGATACACACTCCCGCTTAATCATAAGCAGCACTGACGAATCAATCTCTACTACCATCCAACCTTATATTGCGACGCCAAGAGACAAGACTCAACGCCCGTACGCTGGGCCGGCTGTTCTTATTCTGCCCTTCGTGTTTCTTGTCTACGTGCTAGCCGAGCGCGCGCCCGTGCCCGAGCGCCGCTCCGTCCTCATTACGCTCGGCCACGCAGCAAAGTCGCAGACTTTGGAGACCTTAATGGTCTCTGGAGTCTAAAAGTTGAAATTTTCGGGCTAATTGGTTAAACACGCATTTTGTCCGTGTCCATGTTGCCCGGAGCTATGTGGAGGGCGGCCTTGGCTGTTGCGTGCCGGGCGGTGTCGGAAGCGCAGCGACTTGACTTGATGGGCTCCGGCACATCCTTCTGGAGGTCGGCTTTAGCTGTGTTGTGGAGGTAACGGCGAAGGAAGCATGCTCGGATGACGGAGCCGGAACAACATCCGAGGCGGTGTCGGTGTCTGTCTGCATGACTTCTCGGTGCTTCTTTTCCACTTCTGTCAGAAATTCAGTCACATTAGCATCATTGTCAAAAACAGGAGGAGGAATGTCGGGAGCTTCGTCAGAAAAATGAATCATTCGTGTCTCTGGGAAAGCTGAGGAAAGTTTTTCTGCAACTGCATCCTCGACGGTAACAATAGAGGCCTGATAGGGCACGTCAACGGGCATCGGTATTAGCGACTCGGCAACTTCCTTGCGCTTGCCCTGTAGAATCGTATCGCTCAGAGGAACGTGATCTTGTGCCATCGACAGCTCGGCAGACGGCTCCCGAAGCTCCGGAAGCGGCTCCAGTTTGTCGGCAAGCACGGCGAAGGAAGCCCTAGGTCATTTTGGTGCCTTCACTGGAGGCGTGTCAAGCACGACAGGAGCTGGAATTTGCGTGTGTCGCAGCGAAGGTGAATCTGGGTCCACTCTGCTAACTGCGCTGGATGAGGAGTAGTCTCGGCCTCTCTCAGTGATGTTGTGGCGTCGGATGGCGGCGCAGAGAATGATACTAGCACCGGAGGGCAGAGCCTGCCACCAAAATTTTTTCTAGGGCAGCCAGGGAAGCTCTCCGCCTTGTGGGCGGGATGCTTTTCTGGTGATGTGAGTTCTGGTTGGGGGCGTCGCGGAATACGAATTATGTGGCACGGAGTTCTTCTGACGGCCGGTATCCGTGTTGGGCGCGTGGCCTTCTGCGTCCACGTTGATGTCTGCGCAGAGACTTCGGGAAACAGATGAACAATCGAAGTGTTGCCCTTGACAAGCTGTTACTGCGAAGGAGGGCTGGTTGGCGCACGACACACCTGCACCACGGCATAGCTGTACCTACCGGCCATCCAACGGAGATCGACGTTGCGCCTCGCAACGTCGATCTCCGTTGGAGGGCCGGTAGGTGGGTGCCCGTGTTGCACCTTCGAGTTGGTGTGCCTCACAGCTCTCATGCGGGGTAGAGACTTGGTCGGCAGGAAAGAGGTCGCAATCTTTAAAAGTGGGCGAAAAACACCTGTCAACCTCGCACACCATTCTGACCAGGCTCGCTTGCCCGACGCCTTCGTAGGCATGCCATGCCTTGGCGGCATCGCGAAGGTGGTGGGTGGCAATTAGCCATTTTCGATATTCTGGATAGGCATGGAGGGTACCGAGCGATTTCATGGTCTTAATCCACCCGAAGACGTCGTCTGGAAGCCCCAGAACTCCGGTACTGAGCAAATAGCCGACGATGGTGAAGCGGCAGGCGAGAACCCGGAGTTGAACGACATCATGCGGTTGAGCTGACGTGATAGTTCCGTCAGGACACGTAAGACCTCCGGGCCGTTGTCGGGTGAGCCGCCCGACGGGCCTGGGATTGCGGCTGCGGAGAATACGGTGGTCCCGATGCTCACGGCGGCGGGATCCACGGTCAAGGACGCGTCAACGGCGTCCCTTGTCGTGAAATGGTATACGGCGTCTGTGAAGTGGGGGAGAGCCGCCGAGGAAGCCTAGACGCCGTCCTCGAACGGTGCTTGCAACGGCGGCAACTTGACAGGTGCCGAGGAGGCCTGGACGTCATCCTCAACCCGTGCTTACTGCGCCTGCACATTGGCAGGTGCCATGGACGAGGAAGCGGGCACGTAAGACGAGGGAGCGGCGCTCCGTCCGCATTTCAATATTGTTACGGGGAGACGACAGAAAAAGGGTGTATTTACAGTATTTACACGGTCAGAGTGATCAAAGCAACAACAGCCAAGATGGCGAACAGGAGCCAACCCGTCCTCCTCTTCTTCATTCCTTAGGTAAGCGGCCCATAACATAAGTGGTTAGCTTATGTTTGGTCGAGCAAGACGTCAGGATGTCATTGACGACCTTGGAAAGAAACTTCCTGCCACGGTCGGTTAATAGCTGCCGTGGTGCTTCGTGCTGAAGGATAACGTTGTGGAGAAAGAAGTCTGCTACGTCTGTAGCGCAGCTGGTTGGAAGTACACGAGTAATGGCAAAACGCGTGGCAATTCAAGTTCCAGTTACATTCTTACTGAAGTGTACTTCTTATATCCGTATTGCTGACGGCTAAGAAGATATATTCGCAAACAACACAAATTATAAAGAAGACGACGCTTGTAAGCGTCTTTAAAAGTCCGTCTGATAGCAGGGTTTTTTGTGTTGATTATATCCGTCCTGAACTTGACTTCTTTAATCCGGCGTGTAGACACTTTAGACCAAAAAATCCCTTAATAAGACGGATTATATCTCTTTTGTGCTATGCACGCATAGACTCAAATCTATGCACGAAAATCTCGTTAAAGAACTGCCCCCCCCTCTTCCACCAATATTCAGTGTAAAGATTGTTTTGAGCAATGAGGTCCGTCATCTTTCAGGTAGTATCTGTCATTCAATGTGAACATGCGTGTATTTTACGCCCTAAATAAAAAAAAATACTAACGCAGGTTCTAGGTACAAGTACTAAAGAGGAGAGCGATGTTATTTTGTGCAGGCAGCATGACTGCACATTTGTCATGGCGGCATTTTGATGTTGCATGCGATGTGCCTCGTACATAGCAGTCATGAAAGGCGAACATCAAGGAACACCTGTTTGAAGCACAAAGCTACAACGAAATCATCTCTCAGGAAGAAAGCTTGTTATTTGATGAAATATTTGTCCCGGCTTGGGGATCGAACGCGAAGCCAAAGCCTTTCTGGGGTGTTCGCTCTAGCAAATAAACCAAACAGGACGCTAGTAAATGGCAGTGCGAGGGAAAAGTAATCGACAACTCGAAGCACAGGACACAGTATTGCAAATCTGTTAGGCGGAATCCCGCAAGGAGGCAGAGGGACACAACTGATTTCTTCGTTGTTTCTGTTGTTTAAGCTGGCCATTAATACACCCTCGCGCCGGCAATTGCCAGCTTCCTGGTTAACTCAACTGGAAGAGCGACTGTTTCGTACAGGCGTTGGCCCTGGGGTCAATCCCCAAACCAGGACGAATTTTTCCTCATCTAAGCAGCTTTCTTGCTGAGAAATTTGTATGGATTTCCTTACAGCGTTGTCCTACAAACGAGTGGTTTTCAATTTTCCCCTTTCATAACCCTTCCATCATATTTCGAGATTTTGCAGAACTGATTTGCAATATATTATGCACAGAAAACCGCTTTTTAACGACCCAGATGTCCAAAAGCGGTTGGACATTTTCAAAAACTGTAAAATGTGAGTGATCTCTTGCGAAATAGAAGTCCCAAGAGCAGCAACACTAAGAAGCAAATGTTATGCTAATAGCCCTCCTTGCACACTGAGACAACAGAACAATGGGCAGCTTTTGCAAGTCTGAGAGCAACTTTCGTAAACACAACAACTGAATCCCAGGCATTTCTTGGTGAGGGAAGCAGTTGCAGCCTTGAACAAAGTCCGCTTCTCGAAATTTTGGCACTAGGGACACCCCGTGTTTTAGAATTTTTCATCTCTTGGAAAACCAAAGGCACTTTGGCCGTATATCTATCTATCTATCTATCTATCTATCTATCTATCTATCTATCTATCTATCTATCTGTCTGTCTGTCTGTCTGTCTGTCTGTCTGTCTGTCTGTCTGTCTGTCTGTTTGCCTGTCTCTATATGCAATGAAGGAAAGAAGTGTAAATTTAAGGGCTCGTTTTCTTTTGTAGACACGATATTAATGACACCTTTTAATGTAAGGTGCCATTAATATATATGTGCAATGAGCTTTATTTGGTGAGCCTAACAAACAGGCGGTAGATTTGAAGTGGGTACAGAGATAGGATGATGGTGTTCGAACTCCGATCTCGTGGAGCTTTCCCCTGGTGATGACGGTCGTTGAGCACTGCCATGATTTCGTTCCTTCATTATAATTGCCCCGTCGAGAAATATGAAGCCATCCTGGCGATCTAATAAGTGGGAACGAGTCGGGTCGGTTGACGTATATATATATATATATATATATATATATGCGGCTCCAAGCGGTCAAGGTGAACAATATCATGTCCACGCCGACGACGGTCGCCGAGCGGCGTAGGCGGTTCAATGGCATCATTGACAGGGGAAGTGCGCTCGACCACATGGTAGAGACCATGGTAATTTGAAAGTAGTTTGGTAGACAAACCAGGTGCGCAGGATGGTACATTAGCCGCACAAGTGTTCCGGTGCGAACTTTGTGACGAAAGGATCATGATCGCCTGCCTCTTTCTGGCGTTGTTGTTCGAAAAGTGTCCATAGTGCGCGGAGGCTGGCGACCGCACAGAATAAATAATGGGGAGACGCTGCTTGTGGCTCCACGAAGGTCTAAAATGGAAGAACCAGGTCCCAGTTTGATCAGATGCAACATGTGTCGCGAGCATGTCGCCCAGGGTTCGACTATACCGCTCAGTCAGACAGTTCGTCTGAGGGTAGTAGGCAATACTCGTCCGGTGTACAGTATGGCACTGGTGGAGAAGTGCTTGAATTATGTCGGAGAGAAATACACGGCCGCAGTCATTGAGAAGTTCGCGAAGAGGGTCGTCACGGACCAGAAAACGATTGAGGATGAAAGATGCGACGTCCCGCGCTGTCGCCGTGGGAAGAGCAGCGGTTTCGGCGTACCGTGTGCGGTGGTCCACAGCAACGATAGTCCATCGTTTACGTGCCGTGGTCAATGGTAACGGTCCGTAAAGGTCAGTTCCGACACGGTCGAATGGGCGCTCTGGGTGCGGAAGCGGTCGTAGTGAACCTGCTTGCAGGATGCGGTGGTTTTTTCTATCGCTGACACTCGTTGCAGCCTCGAAGGAACCCACGAATAAAGGTAAACATTCTGCGCCAGTTATACCTTTTCTGTAAGCGTTCATATGTCTTGAAAACACCAGCGTGAGGACATTGCTGGTCACAGTGAAAGAATGCGCAGATCGTAGAGCTCAGCGTTCGGGGAATAACGAGGAGCCACTTCCTGCCATTTCGTGAGTAGTTGCGTCGGTACAAGAGACCATCTCGATGCTAAAGTGCGAAGCCTGGCGTCGCAGTGCTCGAGTGGTTGGAAGTGTGCGTGCCGCACATAAAACGTCAAGAAGCGAAGCTGTCAATGTATCGTTACACTGTGTAGAGGAGACAGTGTCGACGTCCATGTGCGGCATCGGAGTTCCAGGACACAGGCGATGGGGGTACCCGGCCCGACCCACCAAACCTTTCCCCCTAGCTGTTGCTGCGGTACGCGCCAATCAATAACTTGGAATGTTCGCGAAGCCGGGAAGGATCCAAACGAGAGGTGACGGAGGGTAGTGCGAGGTTATCAAAGGAGTTATGTTGTTCGGGTGAGTCGTGTAGTGCGGTCAGTCGATCTTGAAGAATCGAGTGATGACGCCGTGAGAGCTCTGTTTTGAAGAGTGTCGCCGACACGACGATCAGCGCTGGAGTTCGTTTGAGTGTTTCCTGGAAGAGAAATATTCGAGAAAAGTTCGAAGAATTGTGTGCAGCACACGTTTGGTGAATATTCAAGGCCTTTAAATGTTCTTGGATTGTTCCTAATGGATGAGATTGCACCTGCAGCGCGGTAAGTCTGTTCCGGTTGTTTTAAACACCATCTAAGTGATGTTGTGAGTTGTAATTGATACCAGCCGAGTGTGAAAGTTTGTGTGATGCTTGTACTACCTTACCTGAGAATACATTTTGTTTGTGTTGTCAACTCTTGGCTCTAACTCGGTCTTTCGACCACAGTGCGGCCTTCGCTGGTGCACTAGAAGGACCTATATTTAAATTGTCTGTGATTTCGTGGTGCGCTTCGGTGGGCCGATACGTCAGCCCTTGGAATCTGCCCGGCGATTGCCTCCCCATCAACGTCATCAGTGACACTTTTCGCTGCAGGTGATTCAAGCGGGCAGCCTTCATGGAGAGTATTGATGCCCACTTTATGAAAGATTGGCACTCCTAGGGCTAACTTTTCACATATGTGGTGTAAGGGGCCCTTCTAATAACGACTGCAATATTCAAGTTGTGATGTGCAACTGCAAAACGCGTTATTTGCGACCTGATTAGAGTCACTGTCGCCCGTACAAATGCATGTGGAAGCGCTTCTCCGTGGGACGAGCTGAGGCGCCAGAGCGGGCGCGAGGTGAACTAGGCCCGAGACGCTACTTCGGCGGCGCGCAACAGGCCGCACCTTCTATTTTATCCAGCGGCCGTGCCGCTGGATAAAAAAGAAGGTGCGGCCTGTTGCGCGCGTGAAATTTTTCGTGACACAAGGAAATCGTGAAATTTTTCGAATTTCACGATTTCCTTGTGTTTTTACTGGTGTGATTCCTGAGGAAACGCATATTCCAAGTCAACCTCAACTATTCCACTACTTCTAAACGCTGCCGGTCTGAGTGAAAAATGAAGGCATTGATCACAACATTTCATGGCTGGTTGGAAACGTCACTACTAAGTTCTTAATATTTCAGCCAACCATGAAATGAAGTGCTTGCTCAGTACCTTCATTTCTCGCTCAAACCGGCAGCATCCAAACAAAAGCGCACCCTCGGCTCCTTTTGCGGCAAAGAGGCCGCCGCATAATGCGTCAGTACTGCATGATCCAGGCGAAGCTCACAAGAGCAGAAACCTGCTCTCGGTAGTGAAAATGAAAATAGCTTCCTCATGAACTATTGGAACACCTCTGTCATACAATATGTTCACTTTTGTATCGACTGTGAAAGTGAAATTAGGGTACTTCAAGATGACCTGTTATTACCCGAACGCAAAACTGATTTAAATTCTTGCAGTCAACCGGAATCCTTTCGTGAATACTTATTAAGGTGCTATTACAAAATATATACAATAAAGGTGGAAAAAATTGGCAGATCCCAAGTACCATAGGAATCGATGTTATGCGAAACATGCGGAGGCAAGGTGACTGGCTTGTAATTTTTTTATTCAGTGAAACGTTACGAAATGACGCTAAATATATGTACAAATGTTGTGCGCACAGACAAACATTGAACAGTCGCATATGTTTCATATAGCCAGTTGTTTACAGCTGCGTAACGATGCCAACAGAAACATGGGTATTACCAACACCAGAAGTGGTAAGATGATATGTAGCACTTGTACTTGCGAGTATGGAAGCCCTGGATAGTGATTCGTGGACCAACAACAGTGGATGACGCTTAAGTATGCAATTGACGTTAACCCGACATGAAGCCTGCCTGATAGGAGTACATATGTAATGTTTATAAAATTAGATAGCCAGCACTGCAACCACAATTGAGGTTTCACCAACATTACGCCTGCATAGGGTCTTTTTGCAAAGCAGTTCCGAGAGGTGGCATGCCTCTGTGGTTGAATACTTGATTGCCACGCAGATTGCTTGTGTTAGATGCCTGCTGGGACCCTGATATTTATTATTAGCATTCGTCGGGTCAACGCTGCCGACGTCAGTTTTTCTTAACGCTCTCGCATTCAAATTACTAGTGTCTGTTCTCGCTGTTCCTGGGTAGATATAGTCACACTTGTGGCGCATACCCGCATACTGCGGCCCGTAGTACACGGGTATGTGCCACACCTGTCTGCTGTAAAGGGTCTGACGACATACGCGACAGTATTTTCACGTTATTCATGTCATGACCAGCCAGACATACTCGTCAATACCTCTTACCCTCCAATACAAATTTTGGTCTCCCCCAAGTTAAGAAGGCGATAACGAAGCACCCAGACGTAGGCGGCTAGATAGATAGATAGATAGATAGATAGATAGATAGATAGATAGATAGATAGATAGATAGATAGATAGATAGATAGATAGATAGATAGATAGATAGATAGATAGATAGATAGATAGATAGATAGATAGATAGATAGATAGATAGATAGATAGATAGATAGATAGATAGATAGATAGATAGATAGATAGATAGATAGATAGATAGATAGATAGATAGATAGATAGATAGATAGATAGATAGATAGATAGATAGATAGATAGATAGATAGATAGATAGATAGATAGATAGATAGATAGATAGATAGATAGATAGATAGATAGATAGAAACGCAAAACTGCTTATAGTACGCAAAGAAATGCTTCGCATTTAAAACTTCGCCAACGATACAACTATACTAGCTGACCTTGCTGCCTTGCTCTTATTGTATCCACCAAAGTCGTTTACTGACATCTCCAAAAGCATTTTCGTAGCTATCACGACCACTTGTTTTCAGTTAAGCTGAAAGCTTTGTGTTAAAGGGTTATCGAAGTAAAAACAAAACGGCAAGTAGTCCGTTTTAAGTAAACTATATCCAAAGAGTCCGACATGTGGTCGTTTTCTGAGCTTTGGCATGAAAACACACGCCACTAGAGCCTCTCCTTCACAGTGGCATATTTTATGTAGCTTCGCGCTCCTCCAATTCAGAAAATTTATATAAAAACTGACGAGGTCCTTTATGCAATCGCCTAAGACATCTCGAAGGCGCAAGCCACCTTCTTCTTCTCAATCGATGTATTGATAGTCCCGCCCCCCTACGAAAGCTATCCGCACCTAACGTGCTTTTTGCACTGCCTCCGTGATGAGTGAAATGCCCTTTGATCGGTGAAGCATGATGCACCCCTGTTCAGGCCTTGAATAAATGTGGTGCTTGTGTAACCCCTTAAAAATTTCTTTTTTTTTCAGTGCTCTATACCAGGCAGTGAAGACTGCGGAGCCGGCTGCATATGTTCAGTTGATAGTAACACCGATGAGACCTTCTGCACTAGCACGAATCCTTGGTCTAAATAACGCAATGTTCACAATAACAAGAAGCTTCACGAGTATTCGCAAGATCACAGAAACGGCACCGCTATATCATTAATAAATGTGTACTGACGATTTGCTAAGGACATTATTCTTCTTCATTAATAAATTGAAAATTCTTCCTTTTCACATCTCTCTTTTTTAACAAATACCATGGAAGTATATTGCTTATCGCGACCAATGGCCACTTGATACCTCCCTCTGCTTTAAAACACACCATCTGTGAAAGCCTCCTGCCACATGGCTATCCTGGCATTGCAGTGTGCTGAGTATATTTTTACACTGTAACACACTGCTTCAGGGAGAAAGACGCACTCGATACTTACCCATCTATCTTTTCCCGCTCGTCCGTCCTATTTTCTTCCCAATATTGGTTCCACTCTATAACGTCCTCGTTCTTTCTCGTCGTAGAATCATGAAGTCGCGAAGTCCTCCCTTCCTACTACAGCCTCTTCCTTTGCTTTCCTTTGCCGTTTTAGGATCGGCTCATTCCACGGTGCGCGTCTGTCACGGCATGGGGGAATACCGTCCCTAAATTTGTGGTTTACATAAGCTTACTTTGTTTTGTGCATATTGCTATCCTTCTCTGCATCCTCGAGTTACCCTTTTAGCTTGAGCAAAGTGGCTACGGTGCAACCTAAGGTGAAGAATATAGGACCGAAAAGAGCGTCATATAGGATAGAAAAGGGTGACCTGTATAACTCATCTTGAGCTGCGACGCAACCATTTTGCTCAAAAATGAAGCAACTAGTCCAACATTATTCTTCGTAAGTTGCTTACAAGCCTGCCGACCCGCTCAGTCAGCTTATTGTTCTGCTGTGTACGCAATCAGTCGTCAGTCATATTTTACAAACTGTGCCCCGCTCTCCTAAAAGATAAATTATGTGGCATTACATGCCAACATCACAACATGTATATAAGGCCACCTCGTAACGTTTAGGCGACAGCGGAATAATATTGACCGCTTGAAGTTCCTATAAATGCGCCTCTATGTGCGTAGGAGCGTTTTTCTCAGCTTCTGGTTCAATATGCATGACTTCCTCTGAGTACAGAAGCTCCATTTTGGCGCAGCCCTCGCTAGGACTTTTTATACGCATATTAACTTCTACTAACAACCCTATAAGAAATGGTTTTACATATGAAAAAACATGGCTGATCCCTCCGTCATAGGAATCTGCATAACACGAAAGTAAAACGCGTCTTTGCAGAAGTAGTGTTTATTGCTCAGCGATATATGAGAGCTTGTACAATCTCTATTGCTGCTTGGCAGCTATAGCACCGTTTGACGTGGACACACCCACGTTGACGCCTAGTGGCAAATCGCCATCGCGACGACTAACGCTCATGGTCATGAAGTAACCTTTGTTGTAGCTGAAGTTGTGAGCATAATATACCTGGACACAGCGTATCGTGAATCCAGCGCAAAGACACCAAGCAGCACGTAATGAACACTGGCACTCGATATGCGCGTCTTCAAAGAGAAGTGGTAAGATGTGCGTGCCTGAGTAATAAGGTAACTTACTCCTGCGCTCATGCATACACTACCACGCTGCGCTTCAGCAACGCGGGAGGCAGAGGTTCGTAGCTTGAGCCGCGAGCACGCGCAGGCGTTCTACGTCCTGCTGGTCTCTGTCTCGCTCCACCAAGGCACGACATTCGCCCGTCGACATCGCTGCCTTGCGGCCGCGCTCACTGCAGCAGTTTCATTAGTCGGTGCTACCGCACCCGAAGTAGCCCTCGGCGAAACAACGTTGGTGCATGTGGAAGATGCACTACTCCGACAAAGAGCAGTCACACGCTAACACGAAGCTAAAGGCAAAGAACATAGCTACATCGGCGACTCTCCGATGCTAGCGCGGCCAATGTTTTTCACTGCTATCGAGACGCAGTTAAAGCATTGCCTCCGAGATTGTGCGCCGGCGTGCAATCTCTGACGCCATGCTTTAACTGCGTCGTCGACTAATCGTTCGCTATCGGCGCTAGTAAGCGTCATGCCGCATTACTTCTCTTCCCCGCTCACAGGCGGCGAAATCGACCCGCCACGCATAAGCCATGCCAACAGAGAGCACCATGCGAGAGAGAATGTGTGAGAGATATAAGCCGCGTTGGCACGTTGCTCTCCAGCTGCGTCGGTGGCTTAGTCGGTAAGAAACCGGGCGCCGTTCGTCGCGGACCGAGGAGTCAGAGCTTCGATTTCCGGCGGGGGAACATTTTCATAATGATTTTTCTTTCTCATTTGGTAGCGTTAATTCTATCAACGTCATATCTATAACGGATATACTTGGTGGACCCCGGCATAAAACATATTCGTGTTAAATAAATCTTCTTTCGTCTACACTAGCAAAACAATATTAAACTTTAAAATCGTCATAAAAGCAAGTAATTCTTCACCCGTCTTCCTACCACCATATCGAAGAACCAAATTTACGCAAAACAAAATTTTTAAAAAATTCACAGTTTCACCGCAAGGGTGACGCAAATAATGAGATAGCAACCAATTGCAATGTTATACGAAGTGAGGCTGCCAGCTAACTCTTTTGGATCCGATCTCACGCAACTCTACAAAACGATGGTTTAAGAGAATACAGCCGCTCCAGAGTTTTTATGGGGCCGACAACACGACCTGCACAGCAGGACCTCATGTCGCCCAAGGTAAAGGTTCGGCCTGAACTTAAGAAGTCTAAGCTAGCGGTCAACCCATACGTACACGCAGTCTCCCAGCGAATCAAGAAGGCTGCGGGATGTGCCGGTGTGCAGGTCGTGTTCTCGGCCCCTCAAAAACTAGGTTCTTTGTGCGAACGTGTGAACGGGAGCCACATTGACTACAACCCCTGCAGGACGAAGCACGTATCGCCCCAGGTGGAATGCAAGACCGGAGTAGTGTACGAGATTCCCACCACTTGCGTCAGGAGGTACGTAGGCCAAACCGGACGCTGCCTCAATGACCGCCTGTGAGAACATGCGAACAACGTGAGGAATAAGCACGGCAGTAACCTGGCAATCCAATGTGCCAAATGCGGGTGCGCACCTCTGCTTCAAGACACTAAGGTAGTGCGCGAGTAGAAAGATAATTGCGCGCGTGAAATGATGCGCAGAGGCTTGATGCGTGACAGCGCCCCATCACTCACCCTTTCAGACAAGGAATATTGCTTCCTACAGCAATCGTAACGATGCACCCTTCGGCTCTTATCTGTACCACAAGCTACTGCACTATCTCCCTTTTAGATGCGAAGCATCTTATGAACGAGGCCTGTCCCCCCTTCGCACCATTGTCCGCCGTAGCCACGCTAGTGCGATGACGATGACGCTGCCATCACGGCACAGCACATGCAAAGTAACCATTATACGCCATGACGATGACGCTGATGACGATGAAGAATAAGCGCGTTCCAGACCACACATTCTCTCTCTGCCATCACGGCACAGTACATAGAATGTACCCACTATACGTCATAATGATGACGATGACGGTGATGACGATGAAGAATAAGCGCGTTCCAGACCACGCATTCGCTTTCTGCCATGGTTGAAAACGATCGTGAACGCGCTCTCGCCCGCGAAAGGCAAAACGACAACGCCGACAACGAGCTGCTACCCCGGTGTTGAGCACGCTGGAAGCGGCGGCTCAACGGCAAAAACGCATTGTCTATACTGTACACACAAGTTGTCACTCATTTACATGCGCGAGTGGGCAATGTCACGGGTGATTTACGGTAAGAACGATCCCCGGTGCTTCGCCCACTTGTCATGATTCACTTCGCGGAAATGCGAGATTTTTTTAACCCCCCCCCCCGTCCTTTTCATAAACTATATATATGTGCAAGCACAACAAAAATCGCTTATTCTTCATCGTCATCAGCGTCATCGACATACTTATGATGTATAGTAGGTACATTCCATGTGCTGTGCCGTGATGGCAGAAAGAGAATGTGTGGTCTAGAACGCGCTTGTTCTTCATCTTCATCAGCGTCATCGTCATCGTCATGGCATATAATGGTTACCTTGCATGTGCTGTGCCGTGATGGCAGCGTCATCGTCATCGCACTAGCGTGGCTATGGCAGACAATGGTGCGAAGGGGGGACAGACCTCGTTCATAAGATGCTTCGCATCTAATGAAAGCTTCGTTGGCAGTCAGCGCCCGTTCTCGTGAGATGTTTCTAAGTCCGTGCTTGGATTAGCGCTGCTTGTGTCAGATGAATCCGTACCAACGAGCTCGCATCCATTCACTTCTAAGTCATCTTGCAGTCTCCACGAGCCTTCCTTTTAATGTTCTTCTGAACTCCGCTGTCGTCTCTTCCCTGCTCGTTCAAGCCTACTAGAACTCCCGCTTGTTGACTTTTGCCATCAAGCGCGCCTTCATTCCTCCCCCTCGTGGCTCAAATGATCGGGCCGTTCCAGCCTTCCCCAGGTCAAGCAAAGCAGCTATTCCACATTCTGAGGACCGAAAAATCGAGGCAAATCGTGCTGTTCACGGACCTCCTGGAGCTGAGCTGTTCCATCCGGTATTCCCCCGGAAGGAGTGCCTGTGAGTTCCGCCAAGAGCTGAAAGCTATCGCACAGCCAACAGACAAGATGTGGTTGAACCTACTCCAAAGGCCACCCAAGAAACCTGCACCTCAGCCAGGTCAGAGTGTGACAAAAATCGGGAACGTTGAACTACCTGGACATGTTGAAGACGTTCTTAGGCTTGGGCCTAAGTTTTGCGTGGCGCCAAAGCTGGATAGAACCGAGACCTTAGCTCTCGTCAGAAAGGCCGCCGGTAAGGCTTCACCCCCCGAAAGCGAGTGGATTATTTTAGAGTGTGTCGACGCACTGCCATCAAGTTCTACTGATCTTCATCGAATCCATGTTTCAAGTGCGGTCTTGTACCTACGCAAAAGATACCTAAAGCTACTGCTGTCAGACAAATAAGGTGGCTTCGCTGTCGCCCATTCCAAGCAGTGTCAGCATTTGGCGCAAAAAGCCTTTTTGAAGAACTTCAAAAAATCACTGAAGGATTCCGTCCCGCAAAAACCAAGAACCAACCATCGAAATTTGTGAAGAAGCGGGTCTTTCGAAGCTGGCAGCCTCCATTAATAACTCAAAAGAGCTTTGCTTGTCTGCCTTTTTCACTGCTAAGACCCACAAGGAAGGCACCCCTTTCAGAGTTGTTGTGTCTGAAGCAGGTACTTGGCAACACTGTCTCGGGTCCTTCCTGCAGAAGTGCAAGCCTTTCGTGCTTAGAAGTAAACGACCCCTTCGTGGTCCCAGTACCTGGCGAAACATTGTTCCCAGGGCATGTATGCCTTCTCAGTGGACATACAAGATCTTTATTACTCCCTGCGCCAAGACGACTTGGTCACCGTGGTCCAAGAAGGCACCGACAATTTCTTTTAGAAATGTTAACAGCGCAAAGAACGTTTAGGAAGGGACGAGACCGCAATTATGTGTTTTCTATACCTAAATGAGACTTATCGAACTTACCGATGTAAGACTGTATATATGTATATATATTTTGTTTCTTTTTTTTATCGCAATAACCAAGTGGAAAGGGGTAGCCGTCACCAAGCAATGGTGACAACAACTCCTTCATTTATTTTTCTATTTCAATAAAAAAAAAAAAGGGACGAGACAACAGAGGTAAAGAGCGCTGCTCTTTGCCTCTGTTGACAAGCTTGGGATCGTCGGCTTCCAGAACGCCATTGGCACCAGTTCTTCCCATTTCATGAACTACGCATGTACCTTCGTTCTACAGTCGTGAAGCACAGTGAGCAAATGTTTGTGCAAAAGGACGGGGA
Organism: Rhipicephalus appendiculatus; assembly: GCA_030522465.1. Taxonomy (NCBI): domain Eukaryota; kingdom Metazoa; phylum Arthropoda; class Arachnida; order Ixodida; family Ixodidae; genus Rhipicephalus; species Rhipicephalus appendiculatus. The sequence continues at coordinate 54,437 of JALIZH010026301.1, forward strand.
GTGTATCGGTTCCTGTATCGCCCCCGTCTTGAGTGTTTTGCTGCTGGCACACTATGATCGACAGCTTTAGGATCACCTAGACTCTGTTGGCTCTACGAAAGTGTTTCGCTACGAAGACGATTTTTTTTGTCTAAAGCAAATTCAGAAGACAGCCCCGCACGTGTACAGCAAGTATTCAATGCATTTCAGAGGATTTACCGTGGCCTCCCCTTCACGAAAGAAACTCCAGTCGACAGCTGTATCCGGTCTCATGATTTAGAGCTCCACTTTCGCCAAGACCACACCTGCTGAACCAACGCCTCCTCTATTTTATCAATGCCAGCCAAATGCGCCCGTTCCAGCCGTTCACCGCCCTCTCCTCTAGCTCTTTCCTACTCTCACCCATCGTCTAGCCTTCGCGTGTGCTTTGCATTCATGGGGGAGAGCACCCGTATTGTAGTGCCTCACGACGGAAATCATATGAAGTAATTTTTTGTTCAGTTGTGTGCAGATCCGTAGGGCGGCGTCTTGCATCCCTCATGTTTAGGGTTCCTCGATGCGCGCGCCCCCTTGAGGGTGGAGCCAGTCTTTGAGGGGGTGAATGCCGCCTTCCGATCGGCGGCCGCCATTCGGCTCCCCCGCCTCGTCGCGGCTGGTTAGGTGCGCGGCGTTTTCTCGGACAAAATGCCGGGTGTTGCGTGCCACAGTGCACAAACCACTCGCGAAATGGCTATAAGATGTTCAGATTTCCGAAAGAATACTTTCGGGGCACTCACTCTTCTCGCATTGTAGGTCTAGAAACGACGCCTTGGCGTTTGTCAGCTGGTTCCCGGACGCGTATTGCCGAACGGTGACGGCGTATGTGCGTGTGTGCGTTTGCGTGCATGTGCGTGTACGTGTGTGTTTGTACGCATGTACGAATGATTGTGCGTGCGTGTGTGTGCGTGTACGCGTGC
>JALIZH010026302.1:0-36259 GCA_030522465.1 Rhipicephalus appendiculatus
ATAAGTCGAAACGTTCATTCTTTTTCCTCTCCAACTCTTCTTTCTATACGATGTTTCCACTTCAAATCATGTCGACCTTCTCGTTTGTAATGTCACCATCTGCAACCTGTGGACACCTCCTGTGGACACCTCATCATACACTAACCTTTGCGATCGTTTATGTTATCCATAAGACATTCCTTGCTTACAGAAAATCGCCACTTCACGGAATAATTTCCATGCCAAAGGCAAAGTGCGACCTTCACAAACAGCATTAGTTCTTTAAGAGAACTTTAACACAGTCGCACCCACAGTGTCTCTACGCACTCTCTTGCACGATCAAACTTTCACAAATGCGTTCATGCAATGCTTGTCAGGAACACTTGCAAATATGATCGACCATCCTGTAGCTTAGATGAACATGTTGTTAGGCGAGATTGTGCATCTTAACCAAAAAGGAAAACCCTGCGCAACCTGACAATCACATAGACCAGACATGCACACGAGTGCAGTGTGTGTGTCATGTCTGTGTGTTTAATTTTAGGAGCTTGCTCGGCAAGCTTCTTATGCTCGCGCCTTGTCCGGCGGCGGCGGCGTGTACACTTCTCTGGTGATTCCAACAATTCTCACTAGATGGCCCGCCACCGCTCAAAGCGCGGGCTTTCCGGCGATTTCAAGAATGCTCACTAGACGGCGGCGCCACTCAAGGCGACGCACACCACTCTCGGCACGTGCACTGCCTTTTTCTTCGCCGGGAGCTCACGCAGTGAACACTCTTCGTTACCGCTCGGCCTCATGAAGACCGCAGAAGCCAAGGCAGCAGCGTGGCGGGCTCGCAACGCAGCAGCAGCTCGGGCTCGCCGCCAAGACCCTGCGGTGACAGCCCGGGAGGCCGAAGCGAAGAGGGCTCGCCGTCAAGCAAACCCGGAGCTGTGGGCCAGCGAAGCGGGCGCCCCGTCAAGCGGACCCTGCGGTCACAGGTCGCGAAGCAGAAGAAAAAAATCACGCCATATCCACGAAGTGAATGATGATGAGTGGGCGAAGCTCGATCGTTTTCATCCATGGCAGAAAGAGAATGTGTGGTCTGGAACGCGCTTATACTTCATGGTCATCAGCGTCATCGTTATCACGTGTAGTAGGTACATTCCACTATACTGGAACGCGCTTATACTTCATCGTTATCACGTGTAGTGGGTACATTCCACTATACTGCGTCATCGTCATCTTTATCACGTGTAGTGGGTACATTCAACTACGTCATCTTTATCACGTGTAGTGGGTACATTCCACTATACTGGAACGCGCTTATAATTCATCGTTATCACATGTAGTGGGTACATTCCACTATACTGCGTCATCGTCATCTTTATGACGTGGAGTGGGTACATTCCACTACACGTGGCTACCTACCTACCTACCTACTACTACTACTGCAGAGGCGGGACAGACCCACACCCCAAGGAGCTTCGCCCCTAAAATTACGCCATATCCACGAAGTGAATGATGTCATCGTCATCGTTATCACGTGTAGTGGGTACATTCCACTATACTGGAACGCGCTTATACTTCATCGTTATCACGTGTAGTGGGTACGTTCCACTATACTGCGTCATCGTCATCCTTATCACGTGGAGTGGGTACATTCTACTATACGTGGCTATCTACCTACCTACTACGACAACTACAGAGGAGGGACAGACCCACACCCTTAGGAGCTTCGCCCCCAAAAATCCACGCACATCCACAGAGTGAATGATGATGAGTGGGGGAAGCTCCGGAGGTTCATCAGTAAAAACCCTGAATCTTTCGGGAATCTTGCCCAGTACATCATCAAAGACGTGAGAAACACTGTGTGTATATATTAAGAAATTTTATTTATTCGTGAGCCGTGATTTTCCGTTTTCGTTCTGGAGCCGTGTTTTCTTTGTTGGTCGTGAGCCGTGGTGGTTACCGTTTACATAAGCCGTGGCTTCCGTTCCACCTTCATTATAACGGCTTTATGGTCGGTGAAGTGAAAGGATAGGGGTTCTTGGATGGGTCGTAGTGGGAAGTTTGCAAAGACGAGATCGATGCAGGTTCCTCGGATGGTTGTGGGTTCCATGTGGTCGAATGGTAGCGAGACGTGGCTTCCTTTCACCCTTCATTATAACAGCTTTATGGGCGGTAAAGTGAAGGGAGAGCGGTTCTTGGATCGGCTGTGGTTGGATCGGAATGGAGCGAGCGCCGCAGCGCTATCTAGTGAGCACTCCGAGTACTAGAGGTGGGAATGGAGCGAGCGCCGCAGCGCCATCGCCATCTAGTGAGCACTCCGAGTACTATAGGTGGCTACGACGCACAACGCGGGACTAACCCATGTCCTAAGGAGCTTCGCCCCCTAAAACGGAAGCGGCGGCAAGAGAACCCCGAAGAAGTGCGGGCGCGGGATGCCGCGGCCAAGCGCCAAAAGCGGTCGCTACCTGACGTAGGCGGCGTCGAGGCGCGCTTCAAGCGCGACTTCCTCGGCCACACGTTGTGTATGTAATGTATATATAACAACGACATATGATGGTAGGAGATGTGTACGGAGGATTCGCGGGTTACGCGATCATCTCCGAGCTTCTCTAACATCATTCACTCTGTGGATATGGCGGTGATTTTTAGATGCGAAGCCTTTTATGGCGGGGGGCTTTGTCCATCCCTCCCTCCCGTGTCCCGCGTCCGGTCACTTAGATGAAGTAGGGAAGCACCCACTATGCGAACCAAAACACTGTAGTACAATAAGGCCGTCAACCACCACCACAGCCACCAGAGTCATGGCCTAGAGCACAAAGTGGCTGCTTAGCAATGGCTAGCAGGTGGTGGGCGCAAGCAAAGAATAACACGCACTACCGGTGGTGTCTGCCGCCCACGTTGACTTCATTCCTTGATCTTGCTTGCATGTGCTTGCGGGGGCTTTGTCCGTCCCTCCTTCCCGCGTCCCACATCCCCACCGCGCATGCGCGTCCCCCTCCCCCCTCTCTCTCCTCTCCTACGCTCCCCCCCTTTCTCTCCTCTAGGAATCCTCTACTATACGGAGCGGCGCCCGCGTCCCACACACACCCCCCACAGCGCATGCACGTCCCCTCTCCCTCATCTCCTACGCTCACCCTTTCTTCTAGGAATCCTCTACTCTACGGAGCGACGCGCACGACAGGTGGTGCGACAGCTGCATACTCCGCTGGGGGGCGCCACGGTAGTTCTGCGGTATGAAAATGACGGAGAGCGCGAGCCTTATTCTCTCTCCTGTGCAGCGCCGCGATAAGCGCTCGGGCCGCTGTCGCGAAACGGGAGCGGCGACGTTTCTCCCGCCCAAGCTGATGATATGTGGTGTTTTGTGGCGCAAGGGCCATTTGATGGCCAAAGAGCGCCAGGTCATTGGACAGGAAGTGTGAACAGTGATAATGGTAAGTGGCTGTATAAGGGCCTTAAAATTCCTCGCCCTAAGGCGGGTAAGACATAGAAGTATTAAAATCATGAAAGTGGCGTGAAATGTCTGCAGTCAGAATGAATGGTGAAAGGTCGTCATAATAAAACGATGATGGAGAAATATGGCATTAGCACAAGTGCCTCGTCAACGCCCTTGCGTCCAAAGGCAGCGAGGCAGGTGCTCTGTTTAGTGTAGCCACCGCAGCAGCGACCTCTCTTGAGAGGCCGTGCTACACAATGCCTGGATATATCACGTGAAAAGTACGCACGTCTCTTAAAAATGCCAGCAATGATTGATGTTTGAAAAGCGGATCCCTACCGATGACCATTGAAGGGTGAAATGGTATTTGCTGTCGGTAGGGTAATGGAAAGTGTTCTTTTCTAAGAGTGTCTAATTGTTTACATTGAATTAAAATGTGAAGTACGGTTAGTGCTTCACCACATCTCTCACACAATGGTGGATCGTCATCAGACAAAAGGTATGAGTGTGTGCTGTGTGTTTGTCCTGTCCTTAGCCTTGTAAGTGTGACTTCTGTGCGACGTGATTTCGATACAGGCAGCCAATGACCAAGTTGCGGCTCAATAACGTGCAGTTTATTTTCTATGTGCGTATCCCACGTGCTCTGCCAGTAAGCCCTGAGCTTTCTTTTCAGGAGAGGTTTGAGGTCAAGTACCGGGATAGCTATAGATGTATTGGTAGTGGTCGCGTTGACGGACGCAGCTAGCTGGTCTGCCAGCACATTTCCTTGTATCTCGCGGTGTCCTGGCACCCAGCACACTACGACATGCTGTTTGAGTGAGTAGACTGTGCATAGGAGTGAGTAAAGAGATACAAGGACAGGGTTTTTGTGTTTTTGCAGGGTCTTGAGGGCTTGTACCACGCTTAGAGAATCTGTGTATATTACTGCACTTTGTAGTTTTAATTGTTTAATGTGTTTGACGACCGCAAATATCGCGTAGGCCTCTGCTGTAAATATACTTGTATTAGGGTGCAGAGCGCCGGAATCCGAAAAGGATGGGCCGACCGCAGCATAGGAGACAGAAGTGTTAGACTTTGAGGCATCGGTAAAGAATTCAGGGTAGGAATATTTGTGCTGTAATTCAAAAAAATGTGTGCGGATATGTGCGAGTGGTGCGTGTTTAGTAACCTGTACAAAGGAAAGGTCACACTCCATAGTATGCCACTGCCACAGTGGAAGCTCCTTTGCCGGAGGCATCAGTTTGTGTTCAAGTGGGACACCCATCTCTTCTGCCAAGCCTCTCACACGTAGTGAGCAGGGCTGTCTCACTCGAGGACGGTTATAAAAGAGGGCAGAACTGGACAAGTCATTTATGGCAGGGTGTGCTGGGTGTTCATTGCTTGCATTAACCTTTAAAAAATACTCTGCAAATGAAGTGGCCATTCGTCAGATTCCACATACAGGCTTTCTACAGGGCTCGTTCTGAAGGCACCTGTAGAAAGGCGAATGCCTAAATGATGGACAGGATCAAGCATCTTCAATACACTTGGTGAGGCGGACTGATACGTTATGGCACCGTAGTCTAGACGTGTGCGTATAAGGCTCCTGTACAGGTTCAACAGACATTTTTTGTCACTCCCCCACGAAGTACGCGACAGCACTTTTAAGAGGTTCATTGTTTTCAAGAATTTGTTTTTTAGATGTTTTATATGTGGCACAAAGGTTAGTTTTGAATCTAGAATTAGGCCTAGAAATTTGTACTCTGCCTCTACAGGTAACCGCTGGCCATGCAGATCAATTTCGGGATTTGGGTGGAGACCTCTCCTTCTAGAAAAGAGAACGCAGGTGCTCTTTTGTGGATTTAACTTGAAACCGTTCTCGTCTGCCCATTTGGACACCTTGTTCAGGCCAAGCTGTACCTGCCGCTCACACATTGCGAGATTGCAGGACTTAAAACCTATCTCTATATCATCCACGTACATGCAATAGAACATGTTACGCGGGATGGAAAGACGCAAAGAATTCATTTTTGAAATAAAAAGAGTGCAGCTAAGCACCCCGCCCTGTGGCACTCCAGTTTCTTGGACAAACACACGTGATAAAACATTTCCCACTCGGACGCGAAATGTGCGGTTTGACAAATAGCTCTCTATAATAGTCAACATTCTGCCACGTATGCCGAAGTGTGAGAGGTCTCTCAGTATTCCGAAACGCCATGTTGTATCGTAGGCCTTCTCCATGTCTAGAAATACCGAGAGAAAGAACTGCTTATGGAGAAATGCATCGCGGATTTCTGTCTCGATACGTATTAAATGATCAGTTGTAGATCGTCCCTCTCGAAATCCACACTGGTATGGATCCAGAAGATTATTCGATTCTATAAAATGTAGCAGCCATTTGTTAATCATTTTTTCAAAAACTTTACACAGACAACTGGTTAAAGCTATAGGCCTGTAACTCGAAACGAGCGATGGGTCCTTTCCCTGTTTCAGGATTGGGATAACAACAGCCTGTTTCCAAGCTAAGGGCACCTCGCCGGAGAACCATATAGTGTTATAGAGGCTAAGGAGAGTTTTCAGTGTTTCATGGGGGTAAGTGTTTTAACATTTCGTGCATTACATGGTCGGAGCCAGGCGCAGTGTTGTTGCAGCAATTCAGCGACGCCTGCAGCTCTGCTAGGCAGAATGGTCTGTTATATGGTTCGTCTGTTGTGGATCTGCGTTCAAGTTTTTGCGCTTCAATTCTTTCTTTGTACCTTTTAAACGTTTCCGAGTAGTGAGATGAGCTGGAAACATGTTCAAAATGCGCACCAAGGGAGTTCTCTTGGTCTTCCAGGGTGTCGCCCTGTATGTTTACCAAAGGAAGTGAAAAAGTCTGTTGTCCTCTTATTCTGTTAACCCGGTTCCAGGCTCTACCTTCGTCGGTGTAGGAATTTACTCCTGACAGAAACTTCTCCCAGCTTTCTCTCCTAGCTTGTCGGCGTGTTCTCCTCCCTTGGGATTTCGCTTGCTTAAACGTTTGAAGATTTTCAGCCGTAGGGGAGTCACGCAATAGCCTCCACGCCTTATTTTGTTTCCCCCGAGCCTTGCGGCACTCGTCGTTCCACCAGGGGACACGACGTTTGCTTGTCACCCTGGTTATTTCAGGTATAGATTGAGAGGCAGCGTTAATTATAAAAGCAGTAAAATACTCAACAGCGCTGTCAATACTAAAAGAAGGTATGTCCGCCCAAGAGATATTTGTTAGTTTGTGGAACTCCTCCCAATGCGCTCTGTCAAGTTTCCACCGAGGAGCCTGGGGTGGATATTCATTAACTCTGCGTGTTTTGAGGAGTATTGGGAAGTGGTCACTCCCATAAGGGTTTTTAGACACTTCCCAGTTAAAATCAAGTAAAACAGATGGAGAGATGATGCTACGATCGGTGGATGAGTATGTGTTGTTCGTGAGGCTAAAAAATGTGGGTTCTTTTTTGTTTAGTAGACATGCGCCTGAGGAAAAAAAGAAAATTCTCAATGAGGCGCCCTCGCACGTCGGCGCGGGAGTCGCCCCAGAGGCTGGAGTGAGCATTAAAATCGCCTAAAACAAGGTAAGGCTCCGGCAATTCATCTATAAAGGATTGAAATTCGTGTTTGTGTAGCTGATAGTGTGGTGGTATGTAAATTGAGCAGATAGTCATCAGTTTGTTTGCAATTATGGCTCGAACAGCTACTGCCTCCAGTGCTGTTCGGAGCGGAAAGTGTTGGCATGCCACGCTTCTATCCAGTATAATTGCAACACCGCCAGATGATGCGAGAGCATCCTGGCGGTCTTTCCGAAAAAACGGCATACTGGCGGAGGAAATTTGTGTGTTTCGGATTTAGGTGTGTCTCCTGTACACACAGCACTTTTGGACAAAATTTTCTAAGGAGTTCTTGTATATCTTCGAGGTTGTGTAACAGTCCTCTAACATTCCATTGTAGTATGTTGTCCATGTTGGAAGTGTTCGTGTACTGTGTGTCGCAAAGGAGGATACTTACTTTATAGAGCCTTTGTTAGGCCCTGTAATTAGCGTTTTGTCTTTTTTGGAGCGGTCGAGGGGGTTCTCGCCGCTCCTTTGGCGCTGTCTGCGCCTTACCGCTTGGAGTCGTGTCCATTGCCTCTTGCGAAGCACTGGACAAGCGCTCCAGTGTTTGGTGCTTGCGCGATGTTGACTTCGCCTCGAGAGACGAAGCCTTTTGGCCCCATCAGCCCAGAGGTCGAGGGGACCTCTTTAGCTGCTGGGCTGCCCTGGCTGCTGCCAGAGCTTGCAGCGGCTGCTGATGTGGCCGTGTGGACGGAAGGCAGGGCAGCCGTGGCTGCTCCCACCTTGGGGGCGGGTGGCAGTCGCCTGGGCACACTGCGCGTGGCATTGGCGACTGCCTGGAGCCTTTGTAGTGCTGCCCCCTGTTGCACTACATCGGCAAACAATGGTTTATTTGTAAAAGACTGAGAGACTCGTTGTCGCGCTTCTCGGAAACTTATGGTCTGTGGGAATTTGACTGTAAGGATTTCTTTTTCTTTTTTTCCAGGATGGGCATGAGCGTGAATATGCGGGGTGGGCGCCGTCGCAGTTAGCACAACGGTCCTCAGCTTCAGCCTTACAGTCGGCGGTGGAGTGTCCAGTTGTGGCGCATCTTGCACAGATCAGCTGCCCTCGGCAACTCTGGTAAGCATGCCCAAACCGTTGGCACTTGAAACAGCGCCGCGGGTTTGGGATATACGGTCGGACGCGTAGCTTTAGATAGCCTGTTTCAACTGTGTCTGGAAGGGTACTGGAGCCAAAGGTGAGTATTATGTGTCTTGTGGATATTTCGTTATCATTGCGCCTGATTTTGATTCTTTGAACGTGTACGACATTTTCATCTTTCCATCCGTCCAAGAGCTCTTCGTCGGTAAGGTCCAAGAGGTCGTCGTCGGAAACAACACCCTTCACGGTGTTCATTGTTCTATGCGCGCTGACGGAAATAGGCCAATCCCCAAATGCAACAAGGTTGGTGAGCTTGTCGTATTGGGTCTTGTCTTTGACTTCAATTAACAGGTCCCCACTGGCCATCTTCGTGGCTTTGTAGCCGCTTCCAATGGCTTCAGTGAGGCTTCTGGAGACTAAGAATGGGGAGATGTTCGTTGCTTTCTTGTTGGGACTTTCAGAATGTAGTACGTGGTATTTAGGGAATGTTTCTTTCGTTCTCTGGAAGAAATCAGGGTTGACATCGGTGCGCCACCTTTTCAGGGGGCGATCGGTAGAGAAGGGGGTTGGGGGGATCCCATGGGATGAGTGAATTGTTCGGCAGCCATGCCAGCCACCCACCACCGAGCCCAACGAGGGGACGCTACGAAACGCGAAGGAAACGCAGACGCCAGCTATACACGGCCGCTATAACCAGATATGGTTTACCCTAGCTAGGGTAGCCACACAAGGTTAACCCTTGCCGCCAAGAAAAGAGGAAGTAACAAGAGAGGAGAGGACAGGAAAGGTTCAAAGTGAGAGAGAAAGACGAAGATGAGGGGAGAGAGAGACAGGAAAAGGCGACTGCCGGTTTCCCCTGGGTGGGTCAGCCCAGGGGTGCCGTCTGCGTGAAGCTGGGGCCAAAGCGGAGAGGCTGCTTAGCAATGGCTAGGCAGGAGGTGTCTGTCGCCCAGGTTGGCCCCCATTCCTGAATCTTGCTTGCATGTGTTTGGAGAGGGCTTAGTCCGTCCCTCCTTCCCGGAGTCCAGCGTCCCACACCATCACAGCGCATGCGCGTCCCCTTCCGATCTCTCTCTTCTACGCTCACCCCCTTTCTCTCCTCCTGGAATCCTCTACTCTACGGAGCGGCCCCTGCGTCCCACACCCCCCCCACAGCGCATGCGCGTCCAGTATATTTTCGTCCGAACTCGTGGAGCGTTCGGCCAGGGTTCTTTAGGAGCGAAGCAAGGCCGGGCCCGCGCTTCGCTATGGAGATCGCCGCCGTCTTCGTGACGTTGCCTCGGAAGAAGACGCCTTCGCCGCTGGACGTTCAAAAACAAGCTTTATGTACAAAACTATGTACAGGAATATGACAAAAATGTAAAAAGGAAAACGACCCTCAGTGGGGCCGTAAGCTGCAGTACCGGTGTCTAGCCGGCAAGCTTTCCAGTAGCAAAAGACGTCGCGGTCTCTTGGGCCGCTCCTTTTATCCCCTGTATCCCCCTCCTCCGTCAGTCCGCGTTGCCTGCGGTCATCGGCACCGGCCAGGATCGGGCTGGTAGCAGAAGGAGCACAAGGGTTGCGCAGGTAATCCCAAGCAAGGCGCAGAGGGGTGAGTCGCGTCCGACGCACCCGCATAGCTTGGGGACGCACCCCTATCTCCTGTCGTGTAGCTCGCTCAAGCTCAGGAATTTGGGCGTTGGCGGGATCGGGAGCAGAAGGAGCAAAAGGGTTGGGCAGGTAATCCCAAGCAAGGCGCGGAGGGGTGAGTCACGTCCGACGCACCCGCATAGCTTGGGGACGCACCCCTATCTCCTGTCGTGTAGCTCGCTCAAGCTCAGGAATTTGGGCGTTAGCAGGAGGGGGGGGGGGGAGTGTCCCGAAGAGCGCGACATTACAAGCCCAGGAATGTGGGCGTTGGCAGGAGGGGGGGGTCTCGCAGAGCGCAACCTTACACCTCCCCCTTCCAAGATTTGTTCATCATGAAACAGATGCAACAAATGAAAAAAAAAACAAAAGGTTCGCGCGACAGGCAATATAACATGAGGAAGGTAAACATGACACCCGCACACGCTCAAATTGCCGAGAGGCGGCACACATGTCGCACAGTTCACTTTTGAATTCATGTGAAGGGCGACGGGCGAAAGTTCGCTTCGCAACACAACATCTGCACGACAGGGCAGGGAACCCTCCCAGTCACAATACCTTAAGACCCCAATGGTGCCCGGGCTGGCCCCTCACCCCAACACTGATTGGGAAAACGGGACATGGCGTCAGCGTTAGTGTGAGCGCTGCCTTTGCGATGCTGGATGACCACGTCATAGCGCTGGAGCGCTAAGGCCCAGCGTGTCAGCTTTGCGCCCTGGGGCGTGCTGCATGTGAGATACGAGAGCGGGTTGTGGTCGGTGATGACAGTCACCTGAGCTCCAAAAACCCATACCTCAAATTTCTTTAAGGCCCAAATTACGGCAAATGCCTCGCGTTCAATGGCAGCCCACCGCATCTGCGTCGGTGTAAACCGATGACTACCGAAGGCGATCGGCATCTCAGAGCCATCATCTTGAATCTGCGCCAAGCACGCACCTGCAGCCACCATGGACGCGTCGGTAGAGAGCACATAAGGCTTTTGAAGGTTTGGCGTGGCGAGGGACGTGGCTTCGCACAAGGCCTGCTTTAGAGAACTGAATGCCTCGTCAGCTTCTTGAGACCAAGGAATTTTGGAAGGCACTCTTTTGCTAGTGAGCTGTGTCAGCGGTCGGGCTACCTCAGCAAAATTAGAGACATAACTGCGGTAGTATCCGCAGAGGCCTAGCGCACTTCGCAACTCTTTCTTTGTGGTGGGGGGCTTTCAGTCCCTTAATAGCTGTGATCTTCACGGGATCTGGGCCATGCCTGCCTGATCCGACTACGTGCCCTAGGTAGCGTATCGAGGGCATTGCTACCTGACACTTGTCTAAATTCGCTCGCAGGCTCGCAGCTTCAAGCAGGGAGAATATTTCATGCAGGTGTTCGACATGCTCCTCGAGGGTCTGACTAAAGACGGCGATGTCATCGAGGTAGGCGCACGCGTAACTCTCCCGACCTGTCAGTACCTGGTTCATAATCCTCTGAAATGTGGCTGCCGCATTTTTCAAACTGAAAGGCATCACTCTCCATGCAAACTGGCCCAGGTGGGAGACGAATGCGGTGGCCAGCTGACCCTCCCGGGCGAGCGGCACCTGCCAATAGCCCCGCCTAAGGTCTACGAGAGTAATGTAACGTGCTGACCCCACACGCATGATGAGTTCCTGCGGGCTCGCCATCGGGAAGGCATCAGCTTCCGATACCGCATTTAGTGCGCGGTAGTCTATGCATAAACGCACCGACCCATCCTTCTTGGGGACGCAAACAATCGGGTGCGCACAAGGGCTCTCGCATCGGTATATGAGGCCCAGTTCGAGTAGCTCGCCTATCTGTCGGCTAACTTCATCTTTGAGCGCTTCTGGGACCCTGTAAGGACGACTGCACTTGAGCTTGGCACCCTCGGCTAGCTTTATGTTGTGCTCCCCCCACATTAGCTATTCCTGGTTCGCCGACAAACAATGCCTGGTGGGCCCTGAATACCGCGCACACGCGTTCGGCCGTACGAGCGTCCAAATGTTCAGTCTTTTCTTGACTGAGAGAAAAGCTCTCACTGCTAGCTGCTCGGGGGGTGTATTCTACCTCTCCGAAGTCGTTGTCCTCGTGAAAGATAACGCTCAGCGACGCTACTCTACACGCGTATGGGCGTAACCTATTTGCATGCACTAGCATCCGGCGACCCTCCTTTGCCTGCACATAATATGAGTGTTCGCGGTGCTTACCCTGAACGATGAATGGCCCTAACCGTTTGGGATACATTTTCCCAGGTCGGTTGTCGTCAAAAACTAGGACCGTGTCGCCCTCGCGAAAACTTTTGACCGCGGTGTGTTTGTTGTAGTGCGACGCGTATGCTGCCTGCTCGTTGTGAGCCCTGCGGCGTCGGCCGCCAGCTCGAGCTGGGTTTTTAGCTCCCTCAAATACTCGGCAGGTGCATCCGCCAGTTTTGACGGGATTTGCCTCTCTCCTGTCCAGCTAGTTTTGAGAATGGCAAGAGGCCCGACTGGGTCGCGGCCGTATAGCATGCGGAACGGTGACACACCCGTGGTGTCGTGGCGGACTTCACGGTATGCCCACAGTAGGAAAGGGATGAATTTGTCCCAATTTCTCCCGTCCTGCCTTATTACATGAAAAAGCATGTTCTTAAATACCCGATTCTACCTCTTAACGGAGCCGTTGCTCTCGGGGTGGTCCGGCGTCGAAAAGCGAGGAGAGCAGCCTAGGCGCTCCAGAAACTCGTTCGTCAGCGCAGCTGTGAAGTTCGTACCGCAGTCAGAACACAGAACTTCCGGTACCCCTGTTCTGCTAAACACGGAAAGTAGCGCTTCGCATGTTGCTTTGGCAGACAAAGACTTCAAGCAAACTACCTCCGGCCAACGCGTGCACAGGTCTATTATGCATAAAGCGTAACGGTGCCCTCTAGTCGACGGTGGGTCGATCGGACCGATTATGTCGACATTCACCTTTTGGAACGGCAGCTTAGGGCGTGTAAGCGGGACGATCGGTATGCGGTCGGTTATACGCTTGTCCGACCTGACCTGGCAGCTGTGGCAACGATCGCAATGGTCGCGTATGTCCTGCTCCATGCCGGGCCAGTAAAAGCTGTACTTAATCCGCGCTTTTGTTTTACGAAAGCCCAGGTGACCGCCCCAGTATGATTCGTGGGCAAGTGTCAAAACAGCACCGCGGCGCGTCTGCGGAAGTACTAGCTGCAATAAGCTTTGGCCCAGAACTTTATCCCTGTGATACAGTAAGCCATCCACGATGCACATACCGGCTTTACCGGCTTTCGCATTTCGCCAAGCCTGACTCAGTTCCTCATCGCCTTGTTGCTCATTGCGCAATTTACGGGCGTCGCTGCTTAGCTCAGGGTTCTCCACCTCATCGGTGTTCTCATCGGTCTCCGCTGTGGCTACCGCTTCCAGCACTGACTCGTCGTCTATCGAAGGCTTGGCGTCGTCTATCGAAGGCTCGGCGCCAACCGCAGCGGGTCGGCAGGCGTTCGTGTGTTCGCCGGCGTTTTGTCGTGCTCGCGTCTCGACCGCGGCCACGTGTACCTCCCTGTTCTCCGCGAGTGCGGCGCGCAGCCGTTCCCAAGTGTCAGCGGATATTAGGCAGTCCGTGTGGGCCAATCTGTTCGTGAGCGCACACAATACCGGCGTCGCGGTGTCGATGTCTTGGATCGAGGAACCCGAACCCTGTATCGCAAGAGGGACGATGGCAAGCTTCGCTTCCACCTTCTCACCGAAGGCCGATACCAAATCTACGGTACCGTGTGCTGTAACGAGGTGCTCAGGTATACTGCTTTCTCGCACAACTGTGATGTCTGCGCCTGTGTCGACAATCGCGTTCAGCCGTTTCTCTTCACAGTTCAGCTGTACCGCCTGGAGTGTCGAAAACTCTGGTTCACTGCCACTGATCGAGACGCGCGCTGTGACTTTCTCTGTACGCTTATCGCCCTCGGCGTTGCCTGTGTTCCCGCCCGCGAATGGACAGTGGTCACTAGGATGCCGCCAGCTGCCGCAGCTAGGGCACCCGTGCGAGCGCGGCTGGTTCCTGCCTCCCGTGGCGGGTTTTCCGTTCGCGTACTTTCGCGCCTGAGTCTCCGCACTTTCGGCGCTCTTTTGTTTGTTCTGCATATCGACCTTTCCGCCCGTCGGCTCTGCCTTGCTCGCAGCTCCAGCCTTTCTGCATGCACTACCTGCCCCGGTAGCTTCCTCGAATGTCTGCAGCAAACGCGCAAGCTCCCCGGCCTTCAGCCAGTCTTCGCCTTCGCGCAGTTTCACATATTTCACCGCTTCATCGGTTAATCCTGCCTTTATCTGGTCCGCGACCAAAAGTTCGACGAGTCGTCTGAAAGTGGAGGCGCCGCGGGCATCTACATAGAACTTCAAATAACTTTCTACTCTGGTCACGAAAGTCTTCCATGTTTCCCCGCGGCGCTTAGTCGCCGTGATGAAACGCCTGTGGTACTCGGCCGCTGACAGTTTTAGTTCATCTAGCACGACGCCTTTCAGAGTATCAAAATCCCGATGTTGCTCGGGTGTAAGCCGCGTAGAGAGGTATGGCACGCGCTCGGCGATTAGAGGAAAAATAATGCGGCCCCAGAACTCCCTTGGCACGCTGTACGCCTCTAATGAGCTCTCCACCGACTCGAACCACACGGGCACTTCCCCGTCAGAGGGAAATTTCGGAAATGCTCCGCTTAGCATCTGCGCATAGTCCTGGAGCAGCTTCACCTGGCCGCCCTGGGACGCCGTATCGCCCCCGACATCTTGCGTCCGCTGTGGGCTGTCCCTCTGAAGTTGGGCGATTTGCAATTTAATCTCCAAAGAGCGCCGCTCTTCTTCGGCGATTTTGAGCCTGTACTCCATTTCCTTTTCAGAAATGGAGGCAGCGGGCGTGCCGTGGTTCTGTTCATCTCCACCATCCCCGCTCTCATTCCCCATCATAGCGCGGCGCTTATCGGGTTTAAGTACCCGAATCTAGTGTGCATGTGACCGGGCCAGCCCAAACAACACAGAGCTCATCAGGAATGTGACCGGAAGGGCTCACCTGTGCACTTTGCTGGGGGGTGCTCTCGTGGCTGTGCCGGACTCGCTCCACCGGTGCTCTCGACGCTGGCGTCTGTCGTCCTGGCTGGAAGCTAGTCGGCGTCGCGTCGTAGCTTGATACCGGGTTGTCCCCCGGAAAGCCTCTCGCAGCGGTCCTGGCGGGGACGGCTACTGGTCGATCGCTCGATGTCTGCCGGGTCCTCCCGGAGCTCACGATGCGCTGCAGGTGAAGTTAGGATTCGGCTGCTGCTACTCCAGGGCTCGCAGCTCCTTTGTTGTTGTCCTTGGGTCACCTTGTTTCAAGGCCTCGTCCAGTGGTCGTTCAGGGTGCGGCGATCCTGTGCGACTGCGCCAGTAAATTTTCGTCCGAACTCGTGGAGCGTTCGGCCAGGTTCTTTGGGAGCGAAGCAAGGCCGGGCCCGCGCTTCGCTATGGAGATCGTCGCCGTCTTCGTGACGTTGCCTCGGAAGAAGACGCCTTCGCCGCTGGACGTTCAAAAACAAGCTTTATGTACAAAACTATGTACAGGAATATGACAAAAATGTAAAAGGGAAAACGACCCTCAGTGGGGCCGTAAGCTGCAGTACCGGTGTCTAGCCGGCAAGCTTTCCAGTAGCAAAAGACGTCGCGGTCTCTTGGGCCGCTCCTTTTATCCCCTGTATCCCCCTCCTCCATCAGTCCGCGTTGCCTGCGGTCATCGGCACCGGCCAGGATCGGGCAGGTAGCAGAAGGAGCACAAGGGTTGGGCAGGTAATCCCAAGCAAGGCGCAGAGGGGTGAGTCGCGTCCGACGCACCCGCATAGCTTGGGGACGCACCCCTATCTCCTGTCGCGTAGCTCGCTCAAGCTCAGGAATTTGGGCGTTGGCGGGATCGGGCAGGTAGCAGAAGGAGCAAAAGGCTTGGGCAGGTAATCCCAAGCAAGGCGCGGAGGGGTGAGTCACGTCCGACGCACCCGCATAGCTTGGGGACGCACCCCTATCTCCTGTCGTGTAGCTCGCTCAAGCTCAGGAATTTGGGCGTTAGCAGGAGGGGGGGGGGGGAGTGTCCCGAAGAGCGCGACATTACAAGCCCAGGAATGTGGGCGTTGGCAGGAGGGGGGGTCTCGCAGAGCGCAACCTTACACGTCCCCTCCCCCTATCCTCTCCTACGCTCACCCCCTTTCTCTGCTCTAGAAATCATCGACTCTACGGAGCGGCGCCCACGTCCCACATCCCCCACAGCGCATGCGCGTCCTCTCCCCTCTAGGAATCCTGTACTCTACGGAGCGGCTCCCGCATCCCACAGCGCATGCACGTCCCCTCTCTCTCCTCTCCTACGGTGCCCCCCCCGATCTCTCCCCCTAGGAATCCTCTACCGACAGGTGGTGCGACAGCTGCATACTCCGCTGGGGGGCGCCACGGTAGTTCCGCGGTATAAAAATGACGGAGCGCGCGCGCCTGATTCTCTCTCCTGTGCAGCGCCGCGATGAGCGCCCGGATTGCTGCCTTGAAACCAGAGCGGCGACGTTCCTCCCGATCAAGCTAATTATCTCCCCGCTGCTTCACATCCACACATGGTTCCCTTTAGCGGGAGATGGGGAAGTTTTTTTATCCTTAGCCTGTCGGTCGTGCGTCCCTTGTATGTAGTAGCCACCTGCTTATGATGACGATCGCGATGCCATACAACACATGGCATCGCGATATAGTCTCACATGCATATCGTTTGACAACATGCAACCAACCACCATCACGTCTTTGATGATGTACCTCCGGAGCTTCGCCCACGCATCATCATTCACTCCGCGGATATGCTGTGATTTTTTTTTCTATGAGGCGGCACAGAGGAATCTGTCAGGCCACAACAGAAGTCGGGGCAACACTATGGCCGCTGTACGAGGAGGAAACAGCTTCCTTAATTCCCTGGAGGAATCATGCAGACTAGCGTGTTTTCTTCGTTTACGTACACTTCTATGGACGCTACACTTAAAAATGATCACAGATTTAATACACAATCTCAAGAAACCTAAATGAGACATTAAGCAGCAGTTACGTTGTGCTACGCTTGAAACATGAGCTCTCAGCTTGGAACATGAGCTACCAGCAATGAGTGTGTAGGTGAGTACGTTTGGTGTTGCAATGCCACTGAATAGGTTTCACATGGCCCGGCGAGCCTCTGTTAATGGTACTTCTAGCCTAACCAGAGTGTCTTCAAGCGAAGCCAAGATCGTGGCTAAGACAAACATGCGCAAATTTATCGGAGTGAGCAACGTCGCGCTTAGGAATTGAGATATGCTGTGTGATGTGTAGAAGCAACAGTAACGCGCTGACTTCTTTTTCACGCTTCTTCTCAGGAGTTCACTGTGGTTGCAGCCGAAGGCGCAACTTTCTGAGCTCTTATCAAAGGTAAACATTATTTATGTGACGGTTGCACAGACAGCTGTCAGTTTCTATGACCTGGCCAGGCTTTTCAGAAATTCCATGACTATTCCTTGACTTTTCCAGGTTTTCCAGGTTGCTAGACACCCTGCAGGAGCTTGTCCTGGTGGGCGTCTTCACCCACTACTTGCTTTCGCAAAAATTGGTTTTGAGACACAAAAAGGCCTTCCCCCCCCCCCCCCAAAAAAAAAAAAACACGAATATGGGAAATATACACAAGGAGATACACTTCGCAAATTTCAAAGAAAAAAAAACGCGCTTTTTTTTTTCATTTCGCCTTATCCTGTGCACTTTAAAGTTACTGCATCAATACGTCGCTATATACAAACAATCAAAGAGAAAGTTCTTTGCACCTGTAATAGAGCACAATATACTTGCATATCGGCGAAATTGTATCTTGGGGTCGTCTGATGAAAGTCGGTGATATATTTGAACCTTTACTATTCAGCTTGGGAGAGTCTTTAGTTCGCGAAACATACGTTTGAAGCCTTTTGTTACAAATCTTGATATGACGGTGGTCTCGCGGAAGATGTCGCTTGGGCATTTTAGTAGCACTAGGGGCTCCAAAACAAACAACCAGTACAGCAGACTTCAATATTTCGTACGCTATCTTTTATTAGCTGCTCCTAAACTGCCAGCGTGGACGTTGGACTTTCGCTACGATGTCGATGAGTCACGGCGTATTTATATTGAATTCAAATGGCAGATCCAGATCAACTTTTTCTGCTCTGAGTGGAGCAATCACATTCCAATGGCAGATTGGGAGCGTGAATTGCGTGTTCCAATGGAAGATTGAGAGCAACCGCAGATTACGGATTGCTCCGTGGAGCAAGAATTCTTGCTCCGCCGAAATCGGCGGATTTCGCCGGAAGTTCTCGTGACGTATTCTATGCGCCCGCCTTTCATCCCGTCACGGCCGGATGTTTGCAGTCGCGGGCAGCCATGGACGACCAGGAAAACGCTTCGCCTCCCCTCCCCCTCGCGCCCTCTCGCGCATCTCGCAAGATTTCCGTGTATCGACTGCGCCCGTCGAGGCGCACGCGTTCCAATCGCAGATTTCGCGAGAGCAATCCCGCTCGGATCTACGCGCTCCGTTCGCGATCCGGCCAGGCGCTCGCGATCTGCCATTGGAATTCAACATCAGATAAAAAGGAGGATGAATAATAACGCTAAGTACCCTGTTTACTATAGGAGAGCAGTGATCCGCCTTTAACATACCAGCATGCACTATGAAGCTCTACCAACTGTGTCGATGCGTTAATGCGTGTTCAGAAAAAAACGTACAATTCAGAGCAGGGGTCGGCAACCTGCGGTCCGCGGACCGCATGCGGCCTGAAGGCCATTGTTATGCGGCCCCTGGCACGACGTCAAAATCTCCCCTTCCCTTGTCACTTCTTATCGCGATTGTAAAGAAGCTCTTTCAGTATAAAACAAACATCACTGCTCTTCCAGTTTTGAATAAACAAGATTTCTTTTTCCGATTGTTAACATTATTGGCAATCCAACAAATTTTTTCTCCTTGCCTGTTAAGCCCCGCCCGCCAAATAGCCATCTGGCTCCGGCCATGTCGGCTTCATGCAACCCCGGCCATTTGCCTCAAAAGGCTGCCGACCCCAGATTTAGGGAGTTGCGCATGTAGTCATAACACTGGAGAGCGGTGTGCTGTCCTAAATATAACACAATGCACTGTTTTTCTTTTCTTTTTTTTTTGTCGTAAGGGGTAAGCGACATTATGACCGGAATTCTCTCCAGCCCACCGGAAGTTGAGCGATCACTCGAATATTATGAAACCCAAATAAAAAATAAAAATTTACGCAGAAAAGAAGAAATGGTTCACGTTAGGAGTTGTACAGGACACATATCATATCGGAGTATAAGATTTGTAAAGATAAGGACCAATGAACTGCCAGGATATGCAGTGAAACCTCGGTGATACGAATCTTGCGGGGTCACAAAAAATATTCGTATCATCCGAAATTCGTACCACCAGAATATATGGAAAATTATCACGCGACGAAGGAAAGATGGCGTACGTTTTCGTTTATTGTTTCTCAGGGCCGCAGCAACGTCACGAACAGCTCTGAATGATTGCCACTGAAGTTTTTAGACGTCAGCGATGATACTTGCACTCGTAATATACGGCCCGTATGCGCTTGTGTAATTAATAAACCAGGTGTGTTGTGTGACCTGTGACAGCTAGTAGTCACTTCCTAATCTTAGTACGTTTTTCCTCAAGACAACAGAGTACTGTGCCGAAAGTGACTTCAGAAGCGCTTAAGAAACGCTTAAGAAACGCTTAAACTTAAAACGCAATACATGAAGGCCTGAAAATCTTACAACCACTCTCCTTTGTTATTATCTTTTTATCGCGGTGGCGTTGGGGATGTTTTTTCGGGAGATTTGTGGCCATGCAAGCACAATGGGAGAGTTTGCCGTGTGCGCGTCCCCAACAGTCGTGCATGTTGACGTTGTGAGGCCTAGCTCCTTCGCCATGACCATCCGCTTAATGTTTAGGTCCTCGTCCACCTTTCATAGGATGTCTGATGCGCGAGGACATGGCTTGAATCGACGTGGCAGCCACGTGTGTCGATGGGTTAAGAAAAGAACAAAAAAAGACGGCAGATCCCACGCACTGTGGGAATCGATGTAATGCGAAGCAGCCAAACGTGCTTTAGAAAATTTGCATGTCATATTTTACATGTTAGGACCTGTCATTTATGTTCGTCATACAGTCACGTCGCGCAATACCAAATTTGGTGTATATTAAGCTAACGAAACGGCCGCGAGCGCGCCATGAGCGTGGCATGCAAGTCATGTCGCTCATGACATGTCATGATTTCCATATTACCACTTGTCTTTGTCCTTATGCGCTGTTCGTATATTTAATTATGTCCTACCAACTTGCCCCAAGTTTCCACGCTTCATACCACTTGTAATTTATGTTCGTCATACAGTCATGTCACTCAATACCAAATGTGGTGCACCTCAAACTAACGAAACGGCCGCGAGCACGCCATGAGCGTGGCATGCAAGTCATGTCGCACATGACAAGTCATGATTTCCATATTACTAGTCATTTATGTTCGTCATACAGGCATGTCACTCAATACCAAATTTGGTGTATATTAAGCTAACGAAACGGCCGCGAGCGCTCCATGAGCGTGGCATGCAAGTCATGTCGCACATGACAAGTCATGATTTTCATATTACCACTTGTCATTTATGTTCGTCATACAGTCACGTCACTCTACACCAAGTTTGGTGTATATCAAGCTAACGAAACGGCCGCGAGCGCTCCATGAGCGTGGCATGCAAGTCATGTCGCACATGACAAATCATGATTTTCATATTACCACCAGTAATTTATGTTCGTCATACAGTCACGTCACTTAATACCAAGTTTGGTGTATATCAAGCAACGAAACGGCCGCTAGCGCGCCATGAGCGTGGCATGTCATGTAAATCATGTTGTTCATGACATGCACGTCATTATTTGCATATTACCACCTGTCATTTATGTTCGTCATACAGTCACGTCACTCAATCCCAAATTTGGTGTATATCAAGCTAACGAAACGGCCGCGAGCGCGCCATGAGCGTGGCATGTAAATCATACTTTTCATGACAAGTTAGTCATGCTTAGAAGGACTGATAACTGGGCAAGTTGGTATGAATTCATACTTCTTAAACGGCGCCACAAGGGAAGACGAATGCACACGAAAAACAGAGGACACGAAACACAAGCGCCGACTTCTCAACTGAACTTTGCGCATATGGCTGTGCAAATTGACAATGCGCATATGGCTGCGCATTGTCAGCAGTGTGGATGTAAACCCCAGTTCAGTGAAACTCGCGTAATGTCACGGCATCATAACCAGACAACTCGAGAGATTATCGAGGCTTGGCACATACAAAAGGAAAAAGAATCATGCATCACCTTCCCGTCTGTAGCTTTTGCAGAACACAGAAATCTTATACTTGAACGGGTAGAGATTTTTTTGTAGTTTTTTTTGTTTTTTTTTTGTATTTTTTTTTGTTTGTTCATACCGGTTTTCATCGTTTATGTACGGGTTTGTTATCTGTGTGAAGCCATGCGTGGGTATATATTTATGGTCTGCGCATGTGAATAAAAGTTCAGTTGAGAGTCGGCGCTTGTGTTTCGTGTCCTCTGTTTTTCGTGTGCATTCGTCTTCCCTTGTGGCGCCGTTTAAGAAGTATGAAGTTAGTCATGATTTTCATGATATGACCAGCCATTTACGTTCGTCATACAGTCATGTTATGCCATACCAAATTTGGTATAAATCCCATTAACGATACGGCCAGGAGAGCACAAAGTCGTAGGCGGCTAGATAGCTAGCTAGCTAGCTAGATAGATAGATAGATAGATAGATAGATAGATAGATAGATAGATAGATAGATAGATAGATAGATAGATAGATAGATAGATAGATAGATAGATAGATAGATAGATAGATACGCTCAAAGTCGCCGAAGTTCGCTAAGAAATGCTTCGCATTTAAAAAAAAGCACCGCAACGTCAATGTCATCTGTACTCTAAACGTCAAGGCACACGAAGGTGCATTCGTGCCTCCAAAATTAGCACGCAGTCTTGCAGGCTACGACGCGTCACTGAAGGTTTATTCTAACGAACTGGCGGCGCGTCGCGAAAGTCCGCGCTTGCGTTCCCGTCGCATGTTCCGCGACAGCGCGGGAAGCTCCTGTTCGTACCTGCGCGGTAGTGTATGCGTTCGTATCTAACGTCACGGGGTGAACATTCGCGACAACCATACTCCATTACATTGCGAGCCAATGGGCCTCGACCGGGAAAGAAAAAACCAGAAATTCGTACGAGCCGTCACGTATCACCGAGGTTTCACTGTATAATGAAAATCAATTGAATGAGTTCACTGAAAGGGTAGACGGTTTTCTTTTAGGTATGTACCGTGAATATGGCACATGGCCAGTGCAGAACAGTCTTCTTTCATTCAATAGTGCACTCATTGATCTGCACGAAGTTAGCCTCAAATCTACCCAAGTGACCCTAGTGTTCACTAAACGCTAAGGCCTAGCGCCATTAAAGACCCTGAAATAGAAGATGAAGGTCGCGTAATGTTTTGAACTGTTGAATAGCGCCGACTTATATTTGCTAGTACTTGCTCCTGTCGGCTGGTGGTAGCTAACTGCTCGTTGGTGTTGGTAATTGTCTTCCAATTCTGCTTAGCTGTGGCTAACTATTAGATAGTGGCGGGGCACCAGATAATGCTCAGCTTCGTCCTCGTGCGTGCTACCCCTGTGGCGCAATCGACGCGTAATTGCTTCAGTGAAGCAAGATACGAATGAACACGCGACGACCAAGGGACCACGTGCTGACCTACGTCATCAAGGATCGTCTTCAAAAGGAGTGAACATCGTGCGAAAATTCACACACGCTCAGCAGCAGTGGCACCGAATGGCCTGTTCGCGCTATCCCTAACGAGACCGTCTTCCAACTTGCAGGTTGGTGCTCGAACTTATTTTTCTGCATTGTCTAAACGTTACCAAGAGACCTGGTTGCCACTGCTGCTCAGTGAAATGTCAAACAATTGCGTTGCCTGTCACAAGTCTATCGCAACTGATAGTGTCTATTTATAATGTTCAGATTGCAATTATGACTATCATCTTGGTTCATGCTCAGGGGTTACAGAAATAAATCAACAGAAGCCAAAGCTTCTGGGAAATGTACGACTTGTAGGACCTCAAAAGCTCGAGGGAGCCAGAGTAATGCAAAAAATATGATGGATCGTGAAGTAGACCTTGCAAAAGAACTTGCTGAAATACATGGAAAGCTCAACGTACTGCTCACAGTCAAAGAGAAAGTTGACGCACTTGAAGGCATTATTGCCGCAGTTGATGGCATTGAAAAGTCTGTACAAGCAATGTCCGACAAGTGCGATGAGGTAATGGCTCAAATGAAGAAACAAGGTACAGACAAAGACTGCTTAAAGACACGGTTGAGAAAGCTTGAAGAACGCACGGAAGAGTCGGAAACTGACAAGGTTAAACAAGAGATGAACGATCTTGACCAATACAGCAGACGAGTGAATCTGGAAATACACGGGATTCCACAACAAACGAACGAAAATGTTCCCGAAAAAATTGAACATACTGGCAAATGACTTGAAGCTACCTAGGCTGTCAGAATCAGACATAGAAGCCGCCCACAGGCTTCCGAAACGAGCAGGGCAAGACGAGGCTGATAAGCTCGCCGCTATCTTGATACGCTTCGCATCTCGAGTGACGCGAGATAACTGGCTCAAGCATCGACAAGAACTACGAAAATCAAAGTCCAAGATCTTCTTCAATGAAAATCTAACTGCGCAGAAAAAAATTGTTCTGGCAGATGAGGTGTAAAGCCCGCGAACTGGATTATCAGTTTTCTTGGGTTAAAAATGGTAAAACGGTTATGCCACGAAGCTCACGTCACCAAATTCTTAGAATAAGAACAAGTGAAAATATTGAAGGGTTGCGATAACTCATAAAGTGGCCTTTTATTGCGATAGCAATTATATGGACACACTCGGCTTGATTTTCGCCGTCTGTCGACGCCGTCATTCCAGACCACCAAACGGGGGTTCGAAATAGCGATCCCTCGCTCCGCAGCCTGCTAGCCAACACAGCCACACGCCATGCTCGTGCCAGCGATATAACGGCGAGCTATTCATATGCACCATTTGCCGCTCGCGGTACGCAGATCTCGGAACAGCTTGAGCGTGTTTCCTATCACGCAATGCTTTTACAGTTTGTTTCAAATTGAAAACTCCCCCTTGAGATGCGCACGAAAACGTGGCTGCCTTCTGTACCACTCATGATGTGGAATGAAACAAAAGAACACCGGGCACGCGTCAGATGGCACCGCGTGGCAGGAGACGCAAAGGGGTCATTCCACGTGCCGCAGTTTAAAAGAAAAAGCAGTATCAAACAGCGTCGAAAAGTGATATAATCATATAATCAATCATTGGCCAATCCCCCCTGAGTAGGTATGAGCCATGTCATAGGCAACAACAACAGCGTCGGCTTCTGCATTGTGGAAACTCGCAGCGCGTTGCTCAAATACAAACACGTAACTGCGACAGTTGTTAGTTCACGCTTGTCCTGTGTATACCTATGCGTCCTTTTCGAGCGTCCTTCTTTGTGCTGCGGCGGCGCGTTGCAAGTATCGAGCTGGTTGTCGTTCTTCGTGTGACAAACTAATTTCTTGCTATCGCATTCATTGCTTCGCCCTAGTGGCGAAACTGTGACTTTTTTTTCTGTTCACTTGGCCGACCTAACTCATGGCTTCATTCACACAATCGCATAGCTATTATGATGCTTGTTGTTTTCGGCAATTAAAAGCTACGCGAAATGCAAAACACATATCTTTGTTAAATCTAAATGCGCGGAGCCTAAGGCATAAACAAGAGTGTAAAACACATACCTTTGTTAAATCGAAATACGCGGAGCCTAAGGCATAAACACCCCGCAGGGACATCTGCGCAAGCAAGGCGCCTGGTGCGTAGCGACAACACGGACCCGAGCTAACGGGGGTTTCGACCCCCTCGCACGCCTCGCCGTTGTGGCTTAGTCGTGTCCGGGGAAAAGGGGATCCTGGGGGTTGAGCCGATGCCGGGTGACTGGACCTTTAAGGCCCTCCGGCAGAGGCAACGCACCCATTTGGCCCCCGGCTTCACGTAGACGGCACCTCTGGGCTGACCCATCCAGGGAAAATCGGCAGTCGTCTTTTCCTGTCTCTCTCTCTATCCACATCTTCGTCTTTCCCTTTCACTTTGAGCCTTTCCTGTCTTCTCCTCTCTTCCATTCACTTCCTTGTTTCCGGCGGCAAGGGTTAACCTTGCGTGGTTATCCTACCTTGGGTAATCCATATTCGGTTATAGCAAAGGCGTACTGTTGGCGTTGTGTAAATTACTGCCTCACTGTAAATTACTGCCTTTTGTAGTTGTAATTGTTTCATGTGTTTAACTGCCGCAAGTATCGCAGAAGCTTCTGCTGTGAAGATGCTCGTATTAGAATCCAGAACACCGGCATCCGAAAAAGGACGGACCGACCGCTGCGTACGACACAGAAGTGTGAGACTTGGTGGCATCGGTGTAGAATTCTGGACAAGTGTATTTGTGCTGCAGTTCGCAGAAGTATGAACGTATATGTGCAGTAGGTGCGTGTTTAGTAGCATCTGTGAAAGACACATCGCAATCTATTATCTGCCACTGCCACGGCGGGAGACTTGTAGCGAGAGGTACCAAACGGTGTTCAAAAAGTGGCACACCAGTTTCCTCAGCGAGGCCCCCCTCACACGAAGTGAATAGGGCTGTCTCAGCGACGGACGGTTCTCAAACAGGGCAGTGCTGGACAGATCATTGATTGTGGAGTGTGAGGGGTGTTCTTTGTCTGCGTTCACTTTGAGATAATATACAAAAGACATGTACGATCTCTGCATATGTAGCGACCACTCGTTGGATTCGACGTGCAGGCTTTCTACGGGGCTGGTGCGAAAAGCACCCGTGGAAAGGCGAATGCCTAGATGGTGGATAGGATCAAGCATCTTCTTCAAGGCTGTTAGTGTCGCGGACTGATATGTTATGGCCCCGTAATCTAGACGTGTGCGTACAAGGCTTCTATAAAGATTGAGAAGGCACTTCTTGCCACTGCCCTACGTAGTTCGCGACAACACTTTCAGAATATTCATGGTTTTTATACACTTTTTCTTGATATACTTGATGTGTGGTATAAAGGTTAGTTTTGTGTCTAATAGTAGGCCCAAAAACTTATGCTCAGTCTTTACTGAGAGACGTTGCCCATGCAGGTTAATATCCGGATCCGGATGAAGGCCCCTCTTCCCAGAGAACAGGACACATGTTCTCTTTTGTGCGTTCAATTTAAACCCATTTTCTTCTGCCCATTGAGATACCTTGTTCAAGCCTAACTGAACCTGCCGTTCACACATAGAAAGGTTGCAGGATTTAAAACCGACCTGTACATCATCGACATATGTGCAGTAAAACATATTGCCACGCGCGTTTTGTATTATACTTGTGCTGTATTCTGTTTACGCCCACAAAGACTGTAAGCAATGCTCAGCGCGCGCCTCATTTTTTCTAGAAGCTTCGCGTTTATTGTAGATCGTTGTGTTAAGATTGCGCGCAAGACGCGAACACGCGAGCTTATTCCAGAGCTTTCGCGACAACCAGTGATTAAACTGGAATATTCGATGACACGCGTATAAATGCCGACGCGCTTCACCGCTTGTCAGTTGATCGACGGCCGACGCTCTGTTCGCCGCTATCAGTGCATACCGTGTGTATTGCTGTATTCTTACTTTCCGTTTCTCGGCCACAAGTTCGGCCCAAATAAACAGCTTCATCTTGGACACGTCGCCTGCTGCCTTCGTCGACGTCACGACCACGTGACATCTGGTGGAGGTGCTGCTCCTTTCATGTACCGAACGCCCCCATCAAGCCGTGAACCCAGCCCAAGTCGCCAAGAAGAAACCGACACCATCCAGGAGAGTCGAGCTAGCCGGAGACTACAAGGACTGGCACCACAATACGGACTCCTACCGGACAAGCAAAAAGGCACGGCGACGAAGACGACAGGCACGATGACGGCCGCTGCGTCCCCTGCAACGATCGTGATCCAGCCACCGAGAGAACCACCGACTTTCCATGGATCGCCAAGCGAGGACCCCGAGACCTGGCTGGAGACGTACGAACGAGTTGCGGCTTTCAACAACTGGGACTCCGAGGAAAAACTGCGCCGCGCGTACTTCTACCTAGAAGACGCCGCGAGGACGTGGTTCGAGAACCGAGAATCCACGTTACAAACCTGGGATCTCTTTCGGACGACGTTCCTAAGCACGTTTACCAGCGTGGTCCGCAAGGAACGGGCCGCAGCTATGTTGGAGACCCGTGTGCAGCTGCCCAATGAAAGCATCTCTATCTACACGGAGGAGATGAATCGCCTGTTTCGACACGCCGACCCAAGTATGCCCGAAGAGAAGAAAGTCAGGTTCTTAATGCGGGGTGTGAAACAAGAACTCTTCGCTGGCTTGATGAGAAACCCGCCGAAGACGGTCGCCGAATTCGCCTCCGAAGCCTCGACAATTGAGAAGACGCTCGAGATGCGGACACGGCAATACAACCGCAGCTTCTCCGCTACAAGCTATGCCGACATCCAATCGCTGGGAACAGCCGACTTGCGTGAGACGATCCGAGCGATCGTGCAAGAGGAGCAGCGGAAAATTCTACCTTCAGCGCAGCCTCAGGTCGATTCCATCGCTGACGTCGTACGCCAGGAGATCCAGCAATCACTGGGCGTTCCTGCAGCCTCCAGAGCCGCAGCTGCAAGCCATGAGCTACGCTGCTGCAGCCCGACGCAGTGCACCCCCTCCACGCCCCCGTCAGGACGGCGCACAGCAGCACTACCGTCGCGAGACGCCGCCGCCGCCACCACCGCCGCCATCTCAACCGCCTGTCAGCCAGCGCTACACGCGCAGGAAGACCGACATCTGGCGCGCCCCCCGACCACCGCCCACTATGCTACCACTGCGGAGAAGCCGGCCACACTTACCGCCGATGCCAGTACCGCCAGATGGGACTGCGTGGTTTCGCCATCGACGCGCCGCGTCCACAGCGGGGTGAAAGACCCCGTGACATCGCTGACTACCTTGCAGGAGCGCAGTGGACACCCCGACGACCTTCCCGATCGCCTTCCCCAGGCCGCTACATCTCACCGCATCGCAGTCAGTATGCCGGCCCTGCTCGGGGCCGATCTTCGAGCCCTTACCCGGAAAACTAAGGGCAGCAACCGATGGAGGTGCGGTTGCTGAACGACGAAATGCCGAACATCCTCCGCCGACGACGACGACGGCTCAGCGAAGTCTTAAGAACGCGCAGCAAGCCGAACGGAGCCTGGATGACGGAACTTCACGACCGGAAGAACAGACGACGCAACGCCGAAGCAGTGGAACAAACCATCGTAGCCGCGACCCGACGCCTCGACCCAACCGCAACGCCAGGCGACGAACTAGCGACCTCGACGTTATCATCGACGGCCACAGCGTCACAGCTCTCGTCGACACCGGGGCCGACTATTCCGTCGTCAATGGGCCGTTCGCCGCGAAGTTGAGGAAAGTTAAGACTGCCTGGGAAGGAGCCGAAATTCGGACCGCTGGAGGCCATTTAATAACACCCGCTGGGGTCTGTACAGCAAGAGTCACTATCAATAATCGGACTTACCCTGCGAGCTTTGTAATCCTACAGCACTGCTCCAGGGACGTAATACTTGGGATGGACTTCCTAAGTAAACACGGCGCCGTCATCGACCTAAGGTCTGAGTCGATAACACTAACCTCAGAAAAAGCACTGCCTACCGAGACGACGCCAGGGAGCCATGCAGTGAACGTGATAGAAGAGCACGTCACCGTTCCGCCTCTCTCCAGCGTCATCATTTCCGTCGGCACCGAACAACCCGCAGACTTCGAAGGCGTCATCGAGGGTGATCAGCACCTGCTTGTAAACCGTCAGATTTGCGTCGCACGAGGCATCGCCGAGTTGCGTGAAGGGAAAGCAACAGTGATGCTTACGAACTTCAGCAACGAATACAAGCACGTGAGCAAAGGCACGACGGTCGCCTACATCGAAGACATTGTGGAAACCAGCGACGCCCTCGCCCTCGCCGAGTTTACCGAACATGCTACGACGAACCAAGCTCATCAACTAACTTTCGACGTCAATCCGAGCCTCCCGACGCATAAACAAGATCAGCTCAAAACCCTGCTCCTGCAATACAAGGATTGCTTTTCGTCGTCGTCCAGAGTTCGACAGACACCAGTCGCACAACACCGCATCATAACAGAGGAAAGTTCCCGGCCACTACGTCAGAGCCCGTACAGAGTTTCAACGAGGCAACGCGAGGCAATAAAGAAACAAGTCGACGAAATGCTACGCGACGACATCATCCAGCCTTCAAAGAGTCCGTGGGCGTCACCCGTGGTGTTAGTGAAGAAAAAGGACGGAACCCTACGCTTCTGCGTCGATTATCGCCGCCTGAACAAAATAACGAAGAAGGACGTGTACCCTCTCCCACGGATAGACGACACCCTCGATCGGCTCCACAACGCGAGGTACTTTTCGTCGATGGACCTCAAGACCGGCTATTGGCAAATTGAAGTCGACGAGAGAGACCGAGAAAAGACCGCGTTTATAACACCAGACGGCCTCTTCGAGTTCAAGGTCATGCCCTTTGGTCTTTGCTCGGCGCCTGCGACTTTCCAACGGGTTATGGACACAGTACTGGCAGGATTGAAGTGGCAGACTTGCCTGGTGTACCTGGATGACGTCATTGTGTTTGCTTCAAACTTCGATGAACACCTCCGGCGACTTGACGCAGTACTTCAAGCAATCAAGACCTCCGGCCTCACCTTGAAGCCTGAAAAGTGCCACTTCGCATACGAGGAGCTCTTGTTCTTGGGTCACGTGATCAGCAAGTCCGGAGTACGCCCCGATCCTCAAAAGACAGCCGCCATCGCATCATTCCCGCCACCCGCCGACAAGAAGGCCGTCCGTCGATTTCTCGGCCTGTGCGCCTATTACAGGCGGTTTGTCAAAAATTTTGCCCGCATCGCCGAGCCACTCACTAACCTTACCAGAACCGACGTCGAGTTCAAGTGGGAATCGCCGCAAGAGGAAGCATTTCAAGAACTAAAACGACGCCTGCAAATGCCTCCGTTACTTGCGCATTTCAACGAACACGGCGAAACAGAAGTGCACACCGACGCAAGCAGCGTGGGACTCGGCGCCGTCCTTGTGCAGAAGACGGACGGACTGGAAAGGGTTATCAGTTATGCTAGCCGGTCGCTATCCAAGGCAGAGGCCAACTATTCAACAACAGAAAAAAGAGTGCCTCGCCATCATCTGGGCTACGTCGAAGTTTCGCCCCTACCTCTACGGCAGGCCCTTCAAAGTTGTGAGCGACCACCACGCCTTGTGTTGGCTAGCTAACTTGAAAGACCCTTCAGGTCGCCTCGCAAGATGGAGTCTCAGACTTCAAGAATTCGACGTTACCGTCGTTTACAAGTCCGGACGAAAGCATTCTGACGCCGACTGCTTGTCTCGCGCCCCCGTCGACCCGCCGCCACAGGACGACCTTAATGATGACTGCTTCTTGGGAACCATAAGCGCCGATGACTTCGCTGAACGACAACGAGCCGATCCGGAACTCAAGGGCCTTATAGAATACCTCGAGGGCAAGGCCACCATGGCTCCAAAGGTATTCAGACGAGGACTGGAGTCGTTTTTCTTGCGCAACGGCATTCTCCTAAAGAAAAACTTCTCGCCACCTCCGGGCCGACTCCCTCCTCGTAGTACCTTCAGCGTTACGTCCCGAAGTTCTGGACGCTCTGCATGACGACCCGACAGCTGGACACCTTGGATTTTCCCGTACGCTCGCGAGGATACAAGAAAAGTACTACTGGCCTCGCCTCACTGCCGACGTCACCCACTACATGAAGACCTGCCGAGATTGTCAACGACGGAAGAGACCACACACTAGGCCAGCCGGACTTCTGCAACCCATCGAGCCACCTCGCCGACCGTTCCAGCAAATCGGCATGGACTTACTGGGACCGTTCCCGACGTCAAACTCCGGAAACAAATGGATCGTCGTAGCAACGGACTACCTCACCCGCTACGCCGAGACAAGGGCGCTGCCCAAGGGCAGTGCAGCCGAGGTAGCAAAGTTCTTCGTCGAGAACATCGTACTGCGTCATGGCGCCCCAGAGGTCCTCATTACCGACAGAGGTACGGCCTTTACAGCGGACCTAACGCAGGCGATCCTGAGGTACAGCCAAACAAGTCACCGCCGGACCACCGCCTACCACCCGCAGACCAATGGCCTCACCGAACGTCTAAATAAGACCATCGCCGATATGCTGGCCATGTACGTCGACGTCGAGCACAAGACGTGGGATGCCATCCTTCCGTATGTAACCTTTGCATACAACACGGCGGTACAAGAAACGACGCAGATGACGCCGTATGGATTGGTCTACGGAAGGACCCCGGCAACGACGCTCGACGCCATGTTGCCCAATTTCTGCGACGAGGAAAACGTCGACGTCACCGTGTACCTTCAGCGCGCCGAAGAAGCCAGACAACTCGCCCGTCTGCGCATCCAGAGCCAGCAAAAGACCGACAGCCGTCGCTACAACCTTCGAAGACGCCACATGGAATACCAACCCGGTGACCGTGTATGGGTCTGGACGCCAGTTCGCCGACGGGGACTTAGCGAGAAGCTCCTTCGACGATACTTCGGTCCGTACAGGGTACTTCGACGTCTCGGCGCACTCGACTACGAGGTTGTCCCTGACGGCATTACGAACTCTCAGCGGCGCCGTGCGCGACCTGAAGTCGTCCATGTCGTGCGCCTCAAGCCGTATTACGCGCGTTAGTGAACCTGAAGACTGTAATTTTTGCTTTATTATTGTACTTTCGTGCTTGTGCTTATTGTTTATTGTACTTTCTTGCTTTATTATTATTATTTATTATTGCATGAATCCCCCCCCCCCGTGTTCTGTTTTAAGCATCGGGACGATGCTTTTTCAGAGGGGGGGGCATTGCCACGCGCGTTTTGTATTATACTTGTGCTGTATTCTGTTTACGCCCACAAAGACTGCAAGCAATGCTCAGCGCAAACCGCGCCTCATTTTTCTAGAAGCTTCGCGTTTATTGTAGATCGTTGTGTTAAGATTGCGCGCAAGACGCGAACACGCGAGCTTATTCCAGAGCTTTCGCGACAACCAGTGATTAAACTGGAATATTCGATGACACGCGTATAAATGCCGACGCGCTTCACCGCTTGTCAGTTGATCGACGGCCGACGCTCTGTTCGCCGCTATCAGTGCATACCGTGTGTATTGCTGTATTCTTACTTTCCGTTTCTCGGCCACAAGTTCGGCCCAAATAAACAGCTTCATCTTGGACACGTCGCCTGCTGCCTTCGTCGACGTCACGACCACGTGACAATATTGCGTGGGATGGACAGGCGCAGGGAATTCATTTTGATAATAAAAAGCGTTCAACTCAGTACACCACCTTGCGGCACTCCTGTTTCTTGGACAAATGTTCGGGACAAAACAGTGCCTATTCAAACGCGGAATGTCCAATTGGACAGGTAGCTTTCAATTATGGTCAACATTCTACCCCGTACCGCGAAGTGTGAAAGGTCTCTCAGTACACCAAAGCGCCATGTTGTGTCATAGGCCTTCTCCATATCGAGGAACACAGAAAGGAAAAATTGCTTATGGACGAATGCGTCACGAATTTGTGCCTCGATACGGACAAGGTGGTCTGTGGTGGATCTAGCCTCTCTAAAGCCGCACTGGTACGGGTCCAGTAGGTTGTTTGTTTCAAGGAAGTGTATCAGACGCCTATTTATCATCTTGTCGAAAACCTTGCAAAGACAACTCGTTAGGGCGATTGGCCTGTAGCTTAAATTGAGGATGGGTCCTTGCCCTGTTTTAGAATTGGGATAACGATGGCTTCTTTCCAGGCTGAAGGGATCTCGCCGGAGAACCATACAGCATCATACAGGGAAAGGAAGGCTTTTTTGGTTTCAGCGGGCAGGTGTTCCAACATTTCATATGCCACACGGTCGGAGCCTGGGGCGGAATCATTGCAGCAGTTTAGCGATGCCTGTAGCTCAGCTAAGACGAACGGTTCATTGCATGGCTCGTGTTTTGTGGATTTGCGCTCTAGTTTCTGTTTTTCGGTTCTTGTTTTGTATTGTTGGAAAGTTGCAGTATAGTGCGACGAGCTGGAGACCTGTTCGAAAGGCACGCCGAGAGCGGTCGCCTGGTCTTCCAAGGTATCGCCTTGGGTGTTTACTAGAGGAAGTGAATGTGCTTGTCGTCCTGCTACCTTGCCAACCAATACCGGATAAAAAGTTCTGCCAGCTCTCCCTTCTAGCCTGTCGGCGGGTTCTTCGGCCTTGGGACTTAATATTCTTAAAATTGTCAAGGTTCTCGGCTGTCGGTGAGTTCCGAAGCAACCTCCATGCTTTGTTTTGCTTTTTTCGTGCATCTCGACACTCATTGTTCCACCATGGGACACGTCGCTTGCCGGGCAGTCCAGTTGTTTGTGGGATACATTTGGTTGCAGCTTCTATCAGAAAAGCTGTAAAGTACTCTACGGCTGCATCTATGCTTAAGCCAGACATATCAGTCCAACTTAAGCGAGTAACTTTATGAAACTGTTCCCAATCGGCTTTGCCCATGTGCCATTTGGGAACCTGTGGAGGACATTCATTCGATATGGGTGTGCTCGGTATTAGGGGAAAGTGGTCACTTCCGTAAGGATTATTGATGATTTTCCATGTGAGTAGAGGTAGAAGCGATGGAGATGCAACACAGACCTATGGAGGAATAAGTGTTGTGAGCGAGACTATAATATGTTGGCTCTTTGCGATTCAGGAGATATGCGCCGGAAGAGAAAAGGAATTGTTCAATTAGCCGACCTCGGGCATCACAGCGAGGGTCACCCCATAGACTGCTGTGTGCATTAAAGACTCCAAGGAAAAGATAAGGTTCCGGAAGTTGATCTATTAAGGATTGGAAATCATGCTTTTGGAGCTGGTAGTTCGGAGGTATGTAAAGAGAGCAAATTGTGATCAGTTTGTTAAAAAGAACGGCTCGAATAGCCACTGCCTCAAGGGTTGTCTGAAGTGGTAGATGTGCACAGGCTATTCCCTGAGTAACTATTATGGCTACACCACCGGATGATGCCAGAGCATCATCCCGTCCTTTCGAAAAGTCACATAATGGCGTAGGAAGTTGGTGTGTATGGGTTTCAAGTGTGTTTCTTGTACACACAGCACTTTTGGCGAGTGTTCATGTAGCAACTCCTGGATATCATCGAGGTTTCTGATCAGACCTCTTACATTCCATTGAATAATTTGTGTATCCATTTTTAGTGTAAATTAGTGCTGTGTGTACTGAAAGAGCTGTTGCCTTATGTAAGGGAGCCCTTGTCGGGCCCTGTGACAGGGGTTTTTGCTTTTTTGGCGCGCTCCAAAGAGTGGCGCCTATCCTTCGGCGTCTCGGATGCCGAAGGAATGTTACTTGTGTCCTTCACCTCATCTGAGGTGGTGGATAGTGCCCGCTCAGCCGGCACGTTCGTGGCGGATTTGGGCCTATCTACGCTTGCAGTGGCCCTGGGTCCAGCTGACTCGGGAGTCTGCTGGCCCTGTTTGGCAGGGGGGCGGAGCAGTGCAGGCTACTTCCAGCCGGGGGGCGCTGGTGGCGCGACCGCGGTCACACTCCGTGTGGCTTTCGGGGGCGCAGGAAGACGTGGCGCGGCGCCCCGGCGCGTCACATCGGCAAAGGAAGGACTGGACTGGTGTTTTGAGAACCGTTTACGTGCTTTTTGAAAGGACAGATTGAATTTGACTTTAAGCTCCAGGATTTGTTTTTCGTTTTTCCACGATGGGCATGATCGAGAGTACGCGGGATGGTCTCCTTCACAGTTCGCACAGCCGGCTGCTGAAGTGCACGTTTCCGATGAATGCTCGTTGGAGCCACATTTTGCGCAAGTAGCGCGCCCTCTGCAACTTTACGACCCACGTCCAAAGCGCTGACATTTGAAACATCTACTCGGATTCGGTACATAGGGCCTGACACGAAGCTTGCAGTAGCCGGTTTCAATCGATTGGGGTAAGTCACTGGTACCGAAGGTGATAATTATGTGTTTGGTTGGTATTTCTTCATCATCTCGTCGTAATATTATTCTTTGGACCTTGACTACATTCTGGTCTTGCCAGCCTTCCAATAGATCATCAGAGATGACACCGCGGACTGTGTTCATGGATCTGTGTGGGCCTACTGAAACTGGAACGTCCCCAAATGCTATAAGTTTGGATAGGTTATCATACTGGAGCTTGTCGCGAACTTCCAGAAGGAGGTCCCCGCTTCCCATCTTGGTGACATTATAGCCTGGGCCAATTGCTTCCGTGAGAGGTTTCGACACAAGAAAAGGCGAGATTGATCGGACTGTCTTATCTTCTTTCTGGTTGTGCACAACATGGTACTTGGGGAACGACTGCTTTGGTTGCGAAAATGTGGACGATTCTTCGGTGCGCCACCTTTTCAGGAGGCGATCAGGGAGCGCGGGAGAAAAGTTCGCCATGCGGAGAATTTGATGTTCGGCGGCGATGGTGGCCACCCACCACCGAGCCCAACAAGGGGACGCTGCGAGGTAGAACACTTGAAGTCGCCAGCCATGCATCGCCGCTATAACCACATATACCTACCCAAGGTTGGGCAACTACACAAGGTTAACCCTCGCCGCCAGGAAAAGTAGAAGTAAATGAAAAGAGTAGAAGACAGGAAAGAGGGAAAGACGAAGATGTGAGGGGAGATAGAGACAGGAAAAGGCGACTGCCGGTTTCCCCTGGGTGGGTCAGCCCAGGTGCCGTCTACGTGAAGCCGAGGCCAAAGAGGTGTAGTGCCTCAGCCTGGAGGGGGGGGCCTTAAAGGTCCAAACACCTGGCGTCGGCTCAACCCCCAGGATCCCATTTTCCCCTGACACGGCTCAGCCACGCACGGCGAGGCGTTGAACCCCCCCCCCCCCCGTTAGCTCGGGTCCGTCGTGTCGCCACACACCAAACGTCTGCTTGCGCAGACGCCCCTGCGGGGTGTAGGGAGCTGTTCGACAAATGGACTCGCGCTATTCCAAGAGCGGACAAACAGCTTGACGAGAACTCCGCGGTGTGCGAGAAGCACTTCGACCCAAGATATGTGCAAAAAATAGAAGGCATGGCGTTCGCACTCTTGAGCAGAAGAGTAATCTTGCTTACTTGAGTCCCACGTGTCGCATGCTGGGTTGCAACATAACCAATTGGCTGTCTTTTTTTTTCTTTTTCTTGTTTACAGATTTGTCGTGCGGACGTTCAAACATAGGATAAATGGGGAAGACGTATACGTGCCGCGCACTGTACCGATCGACCTTAACGAATGACGCCGTGCCGGCGATTTTTCCTACTTTGCCTAAATACTTGACGAAAGCTCTGTCCAAGGAGAGAAA
>JALIZH010026304.1:0-19873 GCA_030522465.1 Rhipicephalus appendiculatus
CGTGAAACGAACACTGCATATCGGCTATTCTTAGAGAAATTTTCTTCAATATACAAAGCGTACTTTCCTTTCAAAGAGAGAAAAACCCATAAAAAACTAAGAAAACCCTGGATAACCCTGTGAATTACATGCTCGCATCAGAGAAAAAAATAAATTATACAAGTTGTTTACTACTAGTAGGAGCATTACCGCGCTGCATGACTTCAAAAAATACAGAAATAATTTGAATAATGACATTCGAAAGGCAAGACGAAGTTATTATGAGAAACACTTTGAATGCACAGTAAATCGTTTCGATACGCTTTGGAAAAACTTAGATCACTGGATCCTTCAAATGATGGCCGAAGACCACTGGAGAAGGTTATTCAGAATGGCCGTGAATATGCAGGCAAATCTCTTGTTGATGCCTTCAATGACTACTTTACTGCACAATCAAACATACAAGTACATATACCTACACCATCCATTAAGAGGGTATCACCCACCATGTTTTTAGAACCAGTTGATAAAAAACGAAATAGTAAACATATTTTCCGAGATTAACAACAGTACCTCCTGCGATGATAATGATATTCAAATACGTCCTGTCAAGTATGCAATCGATGTTATATCTCATGTACTGGCATATTTATATAATTTGTGTTTACAATCTGCACAGTTTCCTTCAGGTATGCAAATTGCTAGGGTGACCGTCTTGCACAAAAAAGGCGATATAAATGATTTTTCGAATTATCGACCTATCAGTATTCTACCGGTTTTTTCTAAAGGCCTTGAAAAAGTTATCCTCCGACGTATAGAAAAAATTTTGTGAAGCCAACGACATCATCACTGACTCCCAATATGGTTTTAGGAAAAATCGTTCCACCTGAATTGGCCCTACTTCACCAAAAAGAACACATACTAGAATGTTTTGAACAAAAAAAAAATTGTGTTAGGAATATTTGTGGATTACACCAAGGCATTTGATAAAATAAATCACGAAATTCTTTTTCAGAAGCTAGAATTATACGGGATAAGGGGTCATGCCTTGCTCCCTCATTAAGTCATATTTGTCGTCGCGAACTCAATATGTTCAGATTGGTCAACTTAAGTCGTCTTTACGCCGCGTTGTCTGTGGTGTGCCCCAAGGCAGTATTCTTGGATCGTTACTTTTTAATATCTATATTAATGATATCGTAACCATTGATAAAGTTTCCCGTTTTATAATATATGCGGATGACACAAGTATATTTGTTTCAAATCAGAATCCCAATGACGTAATCACTCAAGCGAATCACTTACTGCGAAAGCTAGAAAAAATGGTCTGATGAAAACATGCTTACCGTCAATGTATCAAAGTCTAAAGCCATCATTTTCCATCCTAGGAATTAACCTGTCACGGTCTCCGCAAATCTTTTTTATATCATTCAAGTGCTCTTGAAATAGTGTCGTCTTTTAAATCACTTGGGGTATACTTTTCAGAAAATATGCAGTGGGACGACCATGTCAACCACATCCTCCTAAAAAACATCCCGCGTCGCTGGTCTCCTTATGCGGTACAGAACCCT
This sequence comes from Rhipicephalus appendiculatus, assembly GCA_030522465.1. Lineage (NCBI taxonomy): Eukaryota > Metazoa > Arthropoda > Arachnida > Ixodida > Ixodidae > Rhipicephalus > Rhipicephalus appendiculatus. Next base: position 1,548 of record JALIZH010026304.1, read on the forward strand.
ACTACCCCAAAAAAGTAAAATTAATGATGTATAATTCTCTGTTTTGTTCCTACCTAAATTACTGTGCACTTATATGGGCCACGACCACTAAATCAAATCTACCAAAAATATCAGTTGTGCAAAAACGGCTACTAAGGGTAGTTTATGGATTGCCTTATGGACATACAACAAGAGATCTTTTTGTGCAATATGACATCCTTAATATCTTTAACTTATACCACTACAGACTATTACGAAGGTATAAAGTAGATTTAAAAAAACACCAGGGCAGCTTACGCGGTCTCGCTTCTTTAAGACTGTTTGAGTCTCATTACCCACACCGCCACAAACCACACTGGATTATACCGGCTACCCGCACGAACTATGGACGGCATATGCTCCACTACCAGTTACCATTCATATTAAATCAGCTCATCGACGCGCACATTAGTTTTCCGGAAATCGATAACCTGGGAATACGAAAATTTCTAGCACAGAGACATCAGTAATGAATCTTCCTCACTCACATCCACCTACAGCAGTTGAGCTATTCTATTTATTTTCTTTCTCTTAATGATTCTACATGTGTGCGATTATGTATGGATATTTGTATGTAAATACATGCTTGCGTATGTGTGTATATATACATATAGTGTTATTTATGAATATGTATGATTTTTTTTCTTTCTAGGAGCAAGTGGTAATGCTCTGTGTGTTTTTTTTTGCTCTTTTTTCGTTTCTCACGTTGGTTTAATACATATCACTATCATTGTACACATGTATAGAACTGTTTTTTTTTGTTTTTGTTTTGTGCCCCGCTGCTGTTACCTTCACGGGAGTGGGAACTCCTGTCAAGCGGATTGTCGCTTTTTTCCCACCTGTATCATTATTTCTGTACTGATGGTAAATAAACATTATTATTATTATTATTATATTGTGAGACGACGCCAGGTACGACGAAACGATCGTTGTATTTACAACAAAGCCAGAAAACGAACACCGGCGAGAGAACACACGATGATGATGATCACGATGATTTGTATGCACAGGTGAAGATGATAAACTACACAGTCAGCGCTCACATTATTTCCCCCTTCACGAGAGCGGTCAGCAAGACGTCCATTTAGTAAGGGTACGAGCGCCGGATATAGGGCTTCAGGCGAGACACATGGGCTATCTCAGTACCGCGACGACGGCGGTCAGAAGCCGAACTAACAGGAGCGAAGCGATAATTCACGGCAGATGTCCGTTCAAGTACGGTGTAAGGACCCACGTATCTGTGAACGAATTTTTCACTGAGCCCCGGTGCGCGAACAGGTGTCCAGAGGAGAACTTCGTCGCCTGGGTGGAACGACACAACTATACGTGTCGCATCCCAACGAACTTTCCGCTTGGCCTGAATGGTAGAGGTGTTGGCGCGGGCCATTTCCCGGCAGCGGGCGACGCGGGCAGCGAACTATTCTGGAAGGGACGCAGATGGGACAGAAGGCGTCGGCAAGAAGCTGGTGTCCAGAACAAAAGACGGTGCACGGCCATACACGTGGAAGAATGGGCTGTAATTTGTAGTGCGTTGTATGGCAGTATTGTAAGCAAACGTGACGAAAGGTAGTATTGTGTCCCAGTTCTTGTGATCGGGCTGAACATACATAGATATCATGTCTGACAAAGTTCGATGAAAACGCTCGGTGAGACCATTGGTCTGCGGATGATATGCCGAGGTGGTCTTATGGATGGTGTCAGACGCCTGTAGGACTTCAGCGAGAACATGGGAAAGAAATGTCTTGCCACGGTCACTAAGGAGAACACGAGGGGCGCCGTGGCGCAATATAATGGCACGCAGGACAAAGTCGGCGACTTCGGAGGCAGCGCCACAAGGAAGAGCTGCCGTCTCAGCGTAGCGAGTCAGGTGGTCCACGGCAGTAACAATCCAGCGGTGAACGGTGGGTGTAAGCGGAAGAGGTCCGTATAATTCTATGCCCACGAACTCGAAGGGAGCGGACGGGCACGGTAGAGGTTGCAAAGGACCGGCGGGAAGAGATGTCGAACGTTTCCGGTGCTGACATGACGAACAGGAAGCGACGTACTTGGAAACACTAGTGGAGAGGCCAGGCCAGAAGCAGCGAGTCTTGATGCGATGGTAGGTTTTGTGAAAACCTAAGTGGCCAGCTGTCGGGTCATCGTGAAAGGCTTCTAAAACTTGTAGTCGAAGTGAGCGAGGGATGACCGGGACCCATCGGTTACCGAAAAGATGATAAATTTGCCGAATTAGTGTTCCATCGTGAAGTTTGAAACGCGTGAGTTGTCGTCGCAAGCGGCTGTTGGGAGCACGGGACGAGCCAGTGAGCCGATCGATAATTGTACGGCAGTAGTTATCTGCACGTTGGAGCAAGGCGAGGTCTGCGGACTGAAGGAGGTCATCAGGCGCAGTGAAGTTGATCGAACTGAGACTGGTCGTCTGCGTCGTCGCTTGGCTGGGAGGTGCCGAACAGCACGTAGGTGTGTCATGGTTACTTTGCGACAGCGGACAGCGCGACAAGGCGTCGGCATCTTGGTGTTTTCTACCCGACCTGTATGTGACACTGTAGTCATACTCCTAGTCGGAGCACCCAACGGCCGAGGCGTCCTGACAAGTTCTTCAGAGAGGACAACCAACAGAGCGCATGATGGTCTGTCACGATTGTAAAACGGTGGCCATACAAATAGGGGCGAAACTTTTGTACAGACCACACGATGGCCAAACATTCTTGTTCAGTGATCGTGTAATTCCGTTCAGCTGGAGAGAGAGTACGACTAGCGTAAGCCACGACTTGCTCTTGCGAAGTGTAGTCACGCTGCAGCAGGACAGCGCCGATTCCATGCCCACTTGCATCAGTATGTAAGATAGTAGGGGCTGTGGGATCGAAATGGCGAAGAACTGGCCCTGACGTGAAGTGTCGCTTGAGGGTCTGGAAAGCAGCCTCACAATCAGCCGTCCAAACAAAGGGTGCACTTGTGGTCAGAAGATTGTGAAGAGGAGCTGCGATAGTCGCAAAATCACGGACAAACCGGCGGAAATACAACGCTAAGCCAAGGAAGCTGCGAAGGTCTTTTAGCGTCGTGGGTTTCGGAAAGTGCAGGACAGCGGTCACCTTGTCGGGATCAGGTTCAATGCCATGCTTGCTGACGACGTGACCCAGCACTTTGATGCTGCGGCTCGCAAACCGACATTTCTTGGTATTTAGCTGGAGACCGGCTTTGGCTAAATACGTTAGTACTTCGTCTAGACGTTCTAGGTGTTGTGAGAAGCTGGACGAAAAGATGACGATGTCGTCCAGGTAACAAAGACAGGTCTTCCATTTTAAGCCCCGCAGTACCGTATCGATCATTCACTCAAATGTGGCTGGGGCATTGCAGAGCCCAAAAGGCATCACATTGAATTCGAAGAGGCCATCAGGTGTAGCATATGCGGTCTTCTCTTTATCAGACTCATTCATTGGGATCTGCCAATAGCCAGATCGCAAGTCGAGGCTTCAAAAGTATTCAGCACCCTGTAAGGTGTCAAGGGCATCGTCAATCCGAGGCATAGGATATACATCCTTCCGGGTAATTCTGTTTAGCATCCTGTAATCAACGCAAAATCTTACTGAGCCATCCTTTTTCTTAACTAGGACAACAGGAGAAGACCAAGGGCTTGCTGAAGGCCTGATAACGTTGCGTGCAAGCATGTCGTTGACTTGTTCCTCGATAACCTTGCGTGTCAATGCGATGAGAGGCCGCCGTTGTTTTGCCCAAGCCATCCGAACAAACGTCAAAGCAAGCTTGGTGTTTCGTTGAAATGGCCAGTAAGTCATGAGTTTGGGTCGGAGTCAAATCTGTACTCAAGGTGGCCTTGAGAGCATTACATGAACCTCCCGTGGGCTTACACTTTGCGACTGACGAGGGAGACGATACAGTGACGACACATACCGGTGCTGTGTCGATAAGGCTGGCAACAATGGACCCCTCCGGCAGTAGCTGCGTCTCCGATGTCGTGTTGTAGGCGGTGAGACTGGCATGACCACGTGAAAACCGCACTATACCACAGGCGATGGCGATTCCTCGAAAGATGCATCGCTGATCAGGGATACCCACTGCGTCGCCGTCTATAGTATCTCTTGACCTAATAGTAAGAATGCGTTCTTGGGCTGGTGGTAGAACTAAATCCGCAGCTGCGACAAGATGAGGCGACGAGAAATCGTAAGCACTAAAATGCTCGGTGTCCGTAATGTGAATAACGGGCGGACCACACGAAATGACAGCGGAAGCAGCTGACAAAAGTCCCAGCCTAAAATAATCTGGTGAGCGCACGAAGAAAGCACAGCAAGCTGTATATGATGGCGAATTCCGTCGATCAGAACTCGAACAGTGCACTGTCCAATAGGGTGAATCAGATTCTCATTAGCGCCACATAAGACCGGACCAACATACGGAGTTTGCACTTTTCGTAGACGACGGCATAATTCGCGGTTAATGACCGAAATGGCTGCTCCAGTGTCTACAAGGGCGTCCACCGAAATACCTTCCACACAAACAGTCAGTAAATTTGCAGGGCGCGCAGGAGGAATTATGGCAGTTAGACAACGAGCAGTTTCCCCTCCAAAAGTTCTAGTTTTCCGAGTTGGGGTCGAGAGGCATGGGGCAGAACGTAAGGGCGAAGAAGTACGGCGGAGGGGCGACGGTGAATGACGGCGGGATGAGCGGGAAGGACGAGGGTCGCCGTGGGACAAAGAAGGTGAAGGCGAGCGTCGTGACGAGGGATCGTAGGGTCCCGGAGAGTACGGATCAGACCTTAGAGTACCGTCTCTCTCGCAGGAAGAATAACCTCCTCGTTCGTCTCTCTCGTAGGAAGAATAACCTCGTCTTTCGTCTTGCTGGCGCCGGCGACAAAAGCGGGAGATATGTCCTCGTATGCCGCAGTAGAAACAGACCGGGCGCGCAGGGCGCCAGGTTGTCGGGTGCGGTTGTGGTGGTGCCTTGGCTGCCATCGCGGCCAAGTGGTCATATACGACGGCCGCAGGCACAGGTTGAGTTGGTACAGAAGGTCGTGATACAACTTCGGCATACGAAGGTGTGTGGAAGGGCACAGGAGACGGGGCACGTGCGACGCTCGTCATCGATGCCAGTTCATCCTTGATGATGTCCCGCAGATTAGGAGGAGGAGAGCGGACAGACGAAGTTGCTGTGCTGCCAGGAACAAGGCCGTGAAGTTCCTCTCTCATGATGGTGTGGATGAGAGCACGCAGCTCATGTTCTCCAGTAAGGCAAAAGTCACAGTAGGCGTGTGGAAGGCGCATTGAGTAGAGTGCGTCCAGGCGTTGGGACGTGGTGATAATGTCCTGAACTGAGGTTGGGCTCTGAATGACGAGACCATTGAAAGCTACGGAGTTGACGCCATTCAGTACATGACGAATGCGATCGGCCTCCGGCATGTCACTTTCGGCACGGCGGCAGAGAGCCAGAACGTCTTCAATGTACGACGTATACGACTCGTCGGGTCCCTGGATGCGGGTAGCGAGCTTCTGTTTCGCTACCTCAGAGCGTCCTGATGACGTGCCGAATATCTGACGCAGCTGCAGCGTGAATGCTGACCAATCAGGGAAGTCGCTTTGGTGGTTATAGTACCACGTCTTCGCGACCTCTTGAGGTAGAAGGGAACATGGCGCAGCTTGTGTGCCTCGTCCCAGTAATTGCAAGCACTGGTTCTGTCATAATTGTCCAACCATTCTTCTACGTCCTCACCGCGAAGGCCGGAAAAATACTGGAGCGTCTCGCTGCGAGGTACTCACGGTGTAGTGAGGCGCAGCAGAGTGAGCGGGGGGCGGTAGGGACGGCACCGGATGCGTCGTTTTGTGCCATGGGTGTTGTTGGCAAGCACAGCCGTCGACCGGTAGCCCAAGAGGACGGGGAAATCGCAGCACATCCACCACTTGTGAAACGACGCCAGGTACGACGAAACGATCGTTGTATTTACAACAAAGGCGCGCGAGCCGGAAAACGAACACCCGGCGAGTGAATACACGATGATGATGATGATGATCACGATGATTTGTATTTGTATGCACAGGTCAAGATGATGAACTAGAGAGTCAGCGCTCATAATATATATATATATATATATATATATATATATATATGTGTGTGTGTGTGTGTGAAAGAGAGAGATGAGTATTTGCTTCTCCACCATTTTAAATGTTGTCTTAGTTGCTTGACGGTGCTGTTACAGCATACAGCACAAAGTTTTAAAAACTGTGATCTAATGAAATGCATAGTTTTTGTTTTCTGTTACACTTATGGTTCACAGCACCTGTGCGGTGAAACATGCCCGCTTGCTATTGTGGAGGTAACAATCAAAAGTATTTTACATAGGGCTGTCCAAGTGAACTAACGAAAGTCTATGTAACCCTGGAAACGCAGTACATTCTTTGGGGCCCATTCGCAAAAGTGAACGTTGTTTAAGTGGCATTCTAGAACTACCGGAACTACATTTCGCGCTTAATGCGTCTGACATGAAGTTGCTGCATCACACGTTTCCTGAGAGGAATGTCCTCATAATTTTCTTCTCCAGCTGTTCCCCTTGAACAATAGTTCCACCAGGGTCTATCACGCACCGCAATCGTCGTGTATTTTTGTATGATTACTGGAAATAAATCTTACTACGACTTTGGAATATGAAAGCTTCACGTGCGAAAGTTCGTATATTTACGTTACAATCACTAGACCATTTAAGTTCAGTCATGTGAAGAAGCCATTCAGAAAACACAGATTTATCACTAAAGATACAAATTATAATAGAAAATAATGCACAAAATTTAAACCTGGCTACATTTTGCTATGCATTTGCATGCTCCTGTTTTTCCGCTCCTGTTTGGAGATCCATCTACATAATCGATCAAGCAGAATTCACTACAAACGTCACAATAATCTCAGTTTCAAGAATCTAATTAATCAAAATCTGTCGAAAACGGTAATCGAATTATTTTTTCATGGCATGTGCGCATGTGTTTTTTTTACACGCTATACTTCGCACTGTCAGAATAAGCTCGCCTGCGAAATCTGCCAGCTTAGTATTGAACAAAACAATAACGAAGATCAGCGTTACGTGTAGTTGACTTACATACATATATGAGCTTTGTCATTGACACAGTGATCAAGTTTGCCTTCTCATGGTGCACATTGTAACGCAATACTACATAAGTCTGTCTACCCGTCAGACATTTTTATCCACCATCCACCTGACGCCCCTCTAAAAATATACTGCTAGGCTTTCTTATTAGAATGTGCTACTAATAGCATTTACCTTATTTGCATGAAAACTAAGCAGGCGTTCACACTGGTTGCGAACCTTAATAATGCGGGTGCATGTATTGCTGAGATGAACTGCCGGTGAGCGATATTTTGACCTGCTTCTCTGGCCGCAAACGAGTGACTAGAACCAAAAGTGAAATGTAAAATTTCTTTGAAATATAGGACGCTACCTGATGTTACTTAGACCACGCGATGTTTTGCGAATGAGCACCTATCATACTGCTTCGTTTCCAGAGTTGTATAAACATCCATTCACGTGCTTTATGAGATACTAACTTTTTACGCAGGACCTTTCAACACCACTTATTCCAAAACATTAAGCTACGGAGTCACGAGACAACGTAGCTCACATTGACAGCTGTGGTTCTATGGAACACACATTAAATGTAGACTTTTGTTGACATCGTGATACTCGAATTTATCAAAGAAAAAATATACAAAGCAAACTAAATTTTCAAAGCTCAAGCCACCGCGTTGGTAGAGTAGTTACGGTGCTCCACCGCTGACGCAAATGATGTCGGTTCCATCCCGGCCGCAGCGGTGGCATTTTTATGGAGGCGAAATGCTTGAGGCCACTGTAAGTGCACCAGCCTCCTTGATTTAAGTGCATGTTAAGGAACACCAGCAGTAGAAATTTTCAGAGTCCTCCACTACGAAGTGCCTGATAACCATACGATGGTTCTGGGCACGTGAAACTCCACAAATTATTATTATTAGTAGTAGTATTGAATGGCCGCGCTAACTGAGCTCGAAATAACACTGCGGTAGAAATGGAACTATTCTAGCCAGATCATATATAAATGGCGTTTTTCTTCTAAAAAAGCCAAGTCCGCTTTAACTGAAACTGCAAAAAAGAGCAGTTTTTTGCTACGGACAACATGCTCGGGACAGCTCCAACATTTTTTCGCCAGTGCGCTCATGTCACCAAAATACCTCAAATATATATTGTGGCTAAAATTTATGTAGCCTACTATCGTCAGTATTCCGGAGTAAAACTTGTGTTAGGCTCGTAGAGATTGTAACACTTCATTTGGGCTTTACTTAGCTCGTAAAAGAAGTATAAATCACAGCAAATGAACGATACAGCAATATTTTGTGACAACATTAACACCATGCTTGTGCTTCCGTCGGTACCACCTTTTGTTGCATTGACGTAACGACGATAACTAGACTTGTAGAGCGAGTGGTCCTACCAGAGAAAATGCGTACCATTTTGGACTGCCGGCAGCGTTTTCTCGTTCTTGGCATCTTGAGGGCCTTCAGAAAAATGTTTGTTTGTTTGTTTGTTTGTTCGTTTATTCATTTGTAGCCTGAAAACTGTTTCAGCTCTTCTTCGCCTTTTTCTTAGCTCATTTGATTTCATGCCGTTTCGTATTGCTTCTTCTTCAAGGAATAAAGCGGTGCCCAATATCTTCATTTCAGTTGTTTTCTATTTCAAATATACCATCACGGAGTTAAAGAAGACCATGATATGCAGCGCAGAGGTTGTCGAATGCAAGTAATATAGGAAAGCTACTAGGACCCAAATGAAACAGATTGGACACGGTCACGTTGGTTGTTTTGGTCATGTTTTTGAAGGAGCACTGATTTAATGGATCTGACTCAGTTTTATACAAGCAAATAAGGGATTCGGCTGATTTTTTAAAATTCAGAGCTGCCTGTTTGAGTTCACGTTGCGATGAGGAATTGTCCCATTTTCATTGCAATTCGTTTAAGAGCGAAGTATACTTTGGCAGGTTTTACACTCCCGTAAAATTTAGCCCTTTTCTGATTTGTTGCTTTCAGAAAAAAAAAAAACAACGCCACATACATAGCACAAGACAGTCATCATGTTTTGGCCGAAAGAGGGCTGTTCGAAGCACTATCACCCTTAGAAGAAAGTACTTTTGGCAAAGCAGGATTGCTAGTACATTATAGCCTCCAGGGTTGCCGTTGGGTGTACAAAGGCGCCAGAACGCACGCCAAAAGTAGCCAAAGTAGCCATGTCATTTGATATTATTGCCACGCGCGTTTCTTATTTTCACTTCGCTCTATTCGGTTTTCGCCCTCAAAGGCTGTCAGCAATGCTCAGCGCAAACCGCGCCTCGTTGTTCTAGAAGCTTCGCGATCATTGTAGATTGTTTTGCTAAGATTGCGCGCAAGACGCGAACACTCGAGCTTATTCCAGAGCTTGCACGACAACCAGTGGTAAGACTGGAAAATTCTATGGCACGCGTATAAATTCCGACGCGCTTCACCGCTTGTCAGTTGATCGACGGCCGACGCTCTTTTCGCCGCTATCAGTGCCAGCGTGTATTGCTGTAATCTTACTTTCTGTTTACCGGCCACAAGTTCGGCCTAATAAAACAGTTTCATCTTGAACATACCGACTGCTGCTTGGGTCAACGTCACGACCACGTGACATTATCAGCGAATTTCTAGCCAAATAGAACAGAAGCGGTACTATCAACAGAGTCTACAACAGAGTTACTCTTGATGAATAAATAAAACCATTTTGAATAAGTAAAACCACAAGTTTAAAAAAAGAGCCATGGCGCCAACTGGAAATTTTCGTCGCCAACAGGGTCCAAAAGTAGCCAATTTGGCCCAAAGTAGCCACCAACGGCAACCCTGATAGTCTCCTTAGCAGCATCGTCGATGTGCATTCGCTTCTCGGACAGGAAAACAAAAAAAATTGGGTGTGTTCCAAAGATAGACCTAAAAAATGTCAGCTCACTGGCAACACTGAATACATCAGAGCAACTTTGAGGTCAGAGTGGTCAGTTAAGGAGTGAATCAAGGGTGCTCTCCCCCCGCCCTTACTTATCCACTTGGGGGGATGCACCACCCCGCTGATAGGCGTAACCTAGCAGCCCAAATTAGTAGATGCCTGTTGTGCTAAGAATATAGTGTATTGCCGGGAGAAAACACGCAGCCCGCGGATCCCTTGCTATTGCGGCCCCCGCCTTCAGACAGAATAGCCTTGCGAGTTTGCTACATAGTATACGCATTATTTTCTCGCTTACTACGTATAATAGCTTTTTGTTAAGGCAAGCTGCATAAATGGCACTGGTCTCAAGTGTTTTGTGCGTTTGCGCGAGGCACCCCATGCGCTCATGATAAGTTGCAACATCACCGTGAAACGAAAACTCCATATTTCACAATCAGCGTCCACATATTAGTCATTCTGAAAATCAGTATCCATATGTTTTCCGATACGTGACGTCAAATACCCTTCTGAAATAACCCATGAAGGAAAGGATTTCTTTATTCTTTCAAGAGGCAACATTTGGTGACATTTTAACTCAAACTCTCAGCGCCCCCCCCCCCCCCCTCCCCCGGAATCCACCATCTTCACTGTCCTCCCAGCGCTACTGCGGCCCGCAAGTTGAGGTTTGTTGGAGGCCTCTTATATATATCTTAATCCAGAGCGTCGCGTGTGTCAACAATACTTACTCCTTCGCGGTGACACGGCTAAAATGAGAATACAAGGCACTACGCCGTTTATGGTGACATCGGCGACATCGAACATTTTATTTGGCTGTGCCCGCAGTTTGACAGGGAAAGAACAGCGATGGTACACAGCTTGAAAAAAGGTTGTCACAAGCACGGGACATCTGAAGATGTCATTTTTCCTGAAGGGCCCATGGCAACGACTAGGAGCGTGCAACGCATTCTTATGGCTTTCCTGCGAGACACTGAGCTGTGTGACATATGGTGACGGACCCCTAGAGTTCAGAAGATGCTCTGGCGGAACAATTGCCGGCCATTTAGGCCACGCTAACCCCGCCCGTTGCAACACCATAACCACCACCACCACCACCACCATATTTTGCAGAATATTTCTTATGGTATCGTGCGCTGCACAGTCTGACACAGGACCGCCAGGGGGTCCCGCTATGTTCATACCAAAGTGTATATTCGGCTACGAAAAGCAATTTTAGAAAAAATCCAGGATGATTTCCGGCGCAGCTATAGCTCTTTTGGTCGGCGATACATCACAACACGAAAAAAAATTTGGGGGGGGGGGGTCAAGCCCCCATAAGCCCCCCCCCCCCCCGGCTACGCCCCTGTCACGCAGATACCGACAAGCGTGCGCAGGGTGCCTCTTCAGGTGGAAGGGGGGGGAGGCTCGTCGCTGCGCCCCCCTCCCTATTAAGTCAATGTCCGGGACAGATTCCCCCCTCCCCCCCCCGTGTGCACGCCTGTGCAGATGCCCGAGTTACACGGGCATTCTGACGCGCCTACACTAAGTGCATTTATTGCGCGCGTACTGTGGCGAGCCAAATGAAGGTGCAGCAGCGCCTTCAGAGTAGCTGAACGATAATCTACATCCACATTTAGCACTTATTCGCAACTCGCTCTTTCGAGGGGGCACACAGTGATTCTCTAATTGAAATTCAGTATTTAGGCACTTTCACACTCGCAGACGACCTAAAATCTTACTACCTACAATCTTACTAATTAACCTTCATTGGTAAACATCACACAAATGCATTAAAGCGAATGTCTAAGGCATCCCCCAATGTCAAGTACAACCACCACAAATTAGTGGTGACAGGTCTCCCGCTAAATAACAAAACTTAATGCACATGCACTTTGCCCCATGAACGTCCATATGTACGTGGCACTCCTCTTGCACAGATGATGTAGCAAGAACAAAAAAATGTAGTACTGCCGTGTTCTTCAAATAAACAGCTGTGATAATAATTATCAGAAAAACAGTGATCGCAATATTTTATTGGAATCAAAACAGTAGCAGTTCTCATGTCAGTGTAAGCATATGTATATTTCCATCTTCTTGCACAGAACCTACACCCAATACAAAACACTAAGAACGCATACAGTACAGCCCAAGCACTATATATATATATATATATATATATATATATATATATATATATATATATATATATATATATATATATATATATATATATATATATATGGGTCCTTCCATTCATATCAAGTGTACCAGGTCAGTTTTCGACCTCCTCCGATCCTGCTGAAAAACATTGTTCGGATTCCTGCCGGTGGCAAGTTATCTTTACGTCCACTTTTCTTTCTTCACATTTACATTACAATTACTTCTAATAACGTCCCCTATACTTTCCTTGGCATCATTGTCTGTTAGTTCTCATTAATAATGTGTTTAACAAAGCAAACGAGCCCTTAAGTTCACACTTCTTTCCTTCGTTCATAGCGAGGGTCTCGTTCTGGCAGACTTGTTGCCTTCAGCTTGTATGCGGTGGGATTATTAGTCAGCTGCCAGCTCGTAATAAGATCACGTGCTACGTGACGCCTACAGGCAAAAGAGTGTTCCACACTCGCCGTAATGGCAACAGGCGGCGCTGACTGACGCTCCCACGTTTAAATGCACACATGTACCGTATAAAGCGGACGGAGGGATGACCGCCACCGTAGCTCAGTGGTAGAGCATCGGACGCGTTATTCGAAGGTCGCAGGTTCGGATCCTGCCGGTGGCAAGTTATCTTTTCGTCCACTTTTCTTTCTTCACATTTACATTACAATTACTTCTAATAACGTCCCCTATACTTTCCTTGGCATCATTGTCTGTTAGTCCTCATTAATAATGTGTTTAACAAAGCAAACCAGCCCTTAAGTTCACACTTCTTACCCTGTATATGGGTCATTCCATTTCAAGTGTACCAGGTCAATTTTCGACCATCTCCGACCCTGCTTAAAAAATTGTCCAGGTATATTTGACTGTGATAAGTAGTTATTGAGGCGTTATTTTTCGCAAAAATATTTTGTGTTGCGTAGAGGGCGCTTCGAACTTTGGGCACCCAAATGAAACTGTGTCGCGCTAAATAATTTGTATAAAAATACTGTTTTGAGGAACTACTACGAAAGAATTTTTTCCCATAATCTTAAGACGCTGATCTTTCATGACAATGATAGTTTATTCATTTTATTCTTAACTTTCTTTATTTTTGGTTTTGGCGAGAAATTGCAATATGCTGCATGTTTAGCGTACTTTATAAAAAGGACAGATTTTTTCGCGAGCAACATATTCACATTATGTGTTTCATGGGTTCCTATAATAAATGATGAAAATACTTCGGGAGCGTATGAAGCAAAAACATTGCCACAATTGTGGTGAAACAGCGCCAGCGAAAACGAAGGACTAGACGAAGAGGAAGGACGCATACACAAGCACCTTGTGTATGCGTCGTTCCTCTTCGTCTAGTCCTTCGTTTTCGCTGGCGCTGTTTCTCCACAAGTATGAACCAACTAGCCCCAAAAGTACATCCTCACATTGCCACGATGTGGTGACAAAGTTGGAAAAAAATGGCATTTTAACTCATATTGAGGTTTCATTTTCTCAATGTAGCGGTCCAAGTAAAAATATGGCTTATATATTGTTGTATCATAATTTTTTAGGAAGACATAGGGAAAGTTTCAAAAGAGTAGTTTTTGTTTTAAGGGAGAAGAAAATTTTACAGCTGATCAACTACAAGGTAGTAGAAAGCTTGCCTTTGCCTTGCCTTCCCTGCATTGCAGGTCAGCGCAAGATTCTAGCGGCGGCTTTTCGGCGGGTCTCGTTCTGGCAGACTTGTTGCCTTGAGGTTGTATGCGAGGGATTATTAGTCAGCTGCCAGCTCGTAATAAGATCATGTGCTACGTGACGCCTACAGGCAAAAGAGTGTTCCACACTCGCCGTAATGGCAACAGGCGGCGCTGACTGACGCTCCCGCGTTTAAATGCACGCATGTACCCTATAAAGCGGACGGAGGGATGACCGCCACCGTAGCTCAGTGGTAGAGCATCGGACGCGTTATTCGAAGGTCGCAGGGTTCGGATTCCTGCCGGTGGCAAGTTATCTTTTTCGTCCACTTTTCTTTCTTCACATTTACATTACAATTACTTCTAATAACGTCCCCTATACTTTCCTCAGCATCATTGTCTGTTAGTTTTCATTAATACCATATACAGGGTGTTTTTTAAGCAATACAGATTTTTCCTAAAAAGACTACAATAGTTAGGCACATGTCGTCTTCGCAGCCACTTGCTATCCCAGGCGGAAAGATTTTGCTACTAATAAATCACTCGGAAATGAATAATTAACAAAAATAATTAACTTTTTCATTATCAATTTTAGGGCGGTTGTTTATATGGCTAAGTTGTTCAACGTCACAATTTATGGCGAGCCTAGTTTTCAAAAATCGAAAATATCGCGCGCAGTTTCACAGATACATCGTCGAATTTCCAGACCGCGATGCCGGAGAAATCGAAACTCAACGCACCAGGTGCGCCGGAAGGGCGGTCCATATGTTGCGTCACGCCGGAACGCTCATTGCGTCATTTAAATGATAACGCGCTACGCAAGAAACGATGTGTCGTCCTAGCAGAGCATGCCGACCAATGGTCCTTCGCGCGTGATGTACGGTGGTTGTCTGATTCTTTGTGGTTATAAGTCGAAAGCATTTAACGTCTCATACTAGCGATGACCGGTGTCCAGACCCCCGGTACGGTGCCAGCTGTGGCGTCTCCCCCTCACGCGGGAAGATAAATGAGCCTTATTCGCCTTTTCGATCGGTTTCAAGATTGCAATAGCAGCAGCACGTGTTGCTTTCCAAGAAACTTCCGGTCACTTCAATTATCACTCTCCAACACTGAAGGAGAAAGTTTGTCTTTTTATGTTGTGCTAGAGTAAGAAAACACTCTTTTTGCGCTTTCAGGTAAAAAAGAAGACGCTTAAAGTTAAGGACTAACTCTTGCATAGTTGTCTATACCTTAGAAACAAATATATTTGAAATATTTGGCCAGTCACACGCACAAAGGTGTTGAAAATGAGCGGGCTACTCGCCAAGGCTTTTTGTTCCCCGCCAATGCTACTAAGCTGCGTCGGCGCACAACACCGGAAGCCGTCCATGACTTGTGTTTGTAAACAGCGAAATGGTCTATAAGTGCTGGAACGCGGATGGTGTTCTGCACGTTGCGCAAAGCGCGAGAATAAGAACGCACGCGAAACGGAGGCAGGTTACCTCCGTTTTCAGAAACGCTCCTTGACTTGAACTTGACTTGTAAGTTGCAACTGCTTTCAAGGCAGCGCGTTCGGAACGCGTTTGTTCTGGCTTGGCACTGCCTAAAAACAGAGCGTTCGAAACGCGTTTGTGATGCATTGAAGGCGGTGGCAAGTGAAGTTCAAGTCTAGGAGCGTTTATGAATACGGGGGGCTAGTCTCGCGTCTCGCTGCGATTCGCATTGAAAATTAAAAAAGAAAACACGCACACAATAGCGTTGCGGCGTGACGTAGCACAGGGGACCGCCCTTTCGGCGCACCCGGTGTGTTGAGATTGTTTCTCCGGCATCGGGGTCTGGAAATTCGACGGCGTATCTCTGAAACAACGCGCGATATTTTCGATTTTTAAAATCTAGGCTCGCCATAAATTGTGACGTAGAACAACTTCGCCATATAAACAACCGCCCTAAAATTGATAATAAAAAGGTTAATTGAATAATTTTTTTTCAATTAATAATTTGCAAGTGATCTAATTAGGGGGGAAAATCTTTCCGCCTCGGCCTAGAAATTGGTTGCGAAGACGAGAAGTGCCTAACTATTATAGCTTTTTTCAGGAAAAATTTGTATTGCTTAAAGAAACACCCTGTATATATATATATATATATATATATATATATATATATATATATATATATATATATATATATATATATATATATATATATAATTTATTTTTGATATATATTTTATCTATTTTATTTAACCACTCCCTGCCAGCGACCCTTTGGTCGCCAAGGCAGGAGTGGTTACAGTGCAGTGCAGTGAACGTTACATTTGTTACAAGGTAATGTCATGTTAGAAGTACAAAATAACAATGAAATATATAAACATGAACAAGAATAAGCAGAGCAGTAAATTCTGAGTTTCAGATTGCAATTAGCAAAGCACACAACCATTTAAAAAGCAATATAAAAACATGCAACAAGTGAATCACTTTTGAGTAATAAAGCACACCCAGCCATCACAAGTAGGGAACAACAGCCGACAAAAAAGAGTAGGTAGCCAAAAAAAAATTTGGTAGCCCGTTCCACTCAACTATGGTCCTAGGAAAAAAGGAACCCTTGTACGCATTTGTTTTGCATTGGGGTACCAAAATGGACTTGTTGTGTTTCGCCCGGGTAGGTCGTGACCTGTTAAATCCCCTGTATGCCTGGAAGTCTAGTGTATTGGGGTTGTTAATGATGTTGAATATGATCTTTAGACGGTGCAACTTCCGCCGTGATTCGAGAGTGCAAAGACCAGATTGCGTGTAAAGTCCTGATACGGACACGTTCCTACTATATTTATTTTAAATAAAACGAAGCGCTTTTATCTGAATGCGCTCTATGCGATTAATCTCCGTTTTAGCGTATGGATCCCAAACTACATCTTCGTACTCGAGTAATGGACGTATGAGGGACGTGTATGCAGCTAATTTTGTGTTACTGTTTTACGGTGTTTCAAGCGATGCCTGAGCAACCAGAGCCGTTTTGAAGCTGTAGCGACAATATTTTTAATGTGCGTGTTCCAGTTTAACGTAAAATCAATAGTTAAACCCAAGTATTTAAACTGATCAACACGGGTGATTAGAATATTGTTCACATTGTGCGCGTAGGGAAGCGGGGATTTTTTACGTGTTATTGACATCTGAGCGCATTTCGTGGAGTTCAAGGTCATCTCCCACATATGACACCAATTAGTTATAGCCATTAAATAGTTCTTTAATGCGTCTTGATCCTCGATTGCTTCAATATTGTTATAGACGATGCAGTCATTTGCAAAGAAACGGCTGCGTACAGAAGAGTCGAAGGCCAAGTCGTTCAGATAAATAAGAAAAAGAAGGGGGCCCAAGGACCAAGCCTTGGAAGGAGGTACACCGGAAAGCACTGGTGCTGTTTTAGACTTTGATTTTGCTATTTGGGCGTATTGATGGCGGTTCGATAGATAAGAGTCGAGCCACTTAACAAGTTGATTGTTGTTTAAAAGGCTCCTAAGTTTCGTCATTAAATTCGAATGGGACACACGGTCGACGACTTTTTTGGAAATCGAGAATGATTACATCTATTTGGCCACCTTTGTCTAGCGTTGCGATAAATTCGTTGGTAATATGAAGCAGTTGCGTCACCGTTGATAGGCCCAGTCGAAAACCATGTTGGCTGCTCGCGAAGAAGTTTTCCCTTTCCAAAAAACGAGCTCACGTGCCCAAAAATGAAGTGCTCGATTACCTTGCTGGTAGTGTATATTAGAAAAATCGGCCTATAGTTTGTCACAGAATGCGTATCACCGGATTTGTGGACTGGTATCACCCGTGCCATTTTCCAATCTGCAGGAACTTCACCCTGCCTTGAGACTTGCACTAAAAATAACAAGAAGATATTTCGCGCAATATTCAGCGTATCTGCGAAGAAAGCTGTTTGGGATATCATCCGGCCCGGATGATTTCTTTGTGTCGAGGTTAAGAAGGGCTGAAAAAAATGCCCTGTTCGCTTAAAACAAGGTCAGGTATATTCTAGACCTCTGCAACTGAACTTGGCAACAGTGTTTGTTCTGCGTAGAAATACGCTGGAAAATTGATCATTAAAAGCTTGCGCTATTATACATGAATCCGTAACATCAGAGTTGTTCAGGCAAAGTTTACTGACAGGGTCTTTCTTATCGGTCAGATGCGTCCAGAACTTTTGTGGATCGCTAATAAGAAAAGTTTACATTGACATTAAAAAAGTTGTACTTTGATGTTCTAATCTTTTCGCGTAATTCGTCGCGAAGATCCTGCAAGTTCTGCTTCTTGGGACTGCCCCTTGACAAACGTTTGACGCGACGTTTTAGTTGAATAATCGCGCGGGTGATCCAGGGGTTAGGGCTGCTTTCTTTCCTAGTTTTAAGAGGGACATATTGTTTTATACACTTATGGATCGTATACTTGAAATGCAGCAATAAATCATATGCGCCTGATGTACCGTCTACAAACATTTAATCTAACTTATCATAGTTCAGTTCGAGAAGATCTAGAATACCAGCG